>JABXWE010019821.1:0-33772 GCA_014611495.1 Limonius californicus | reverse complement strand
AATATATTGTTGCTTTGAGCAGATGGATGTAGGTGTTTAATAAAATGGCAAAAGTAATCAGATATTATCAATACTTCGTTAAGTTCACGAATAATTACAATTTGAAATATAAAAAAAAAACATGAGAAAGCTTAATTTTGGACAAACAAAGCGAAGAGTAATATAAATAGGCTATCGAGCCATATATAGATACATGAATGTATTGTATATTTTAGTGTGTCTAAACAATTAATTTAAAGCCCTATTTGTGAGAAAGAGCTAAACAGTGATATTATGTTTCCATTTACAGTGTTTCAATTAATAAATTGCATTCATAAATACAACATACAGCTGTTTGATATTTTAAACTGCTATGTCCCACCTGTCTTAGTAAACAGTGTACTTTCGTAAAGCGTGGCTATTTACGAGAGTGGTTCATCAGTTATTGTGCCCGATATAGTAGCAAATGACTTAGACATTTGAAACAACTTTATTTCTCAACGTAATCCCCTAAAAGGTTAACACACTTAGTATAACGATTATCCAGAGCTTGAATGCCTTTAGAAAAAAGCTCTTTGTTCTGCACTGCAAACCTCTCATTGACTGAACCATCACTTCTTCATCGTTCGAAAAATCAGTTTTCCGAAGACGTTCTTTTAATTTGGGAAACTAGGAAAGTCCCTGGGGGTCACATCTGACGGTAGTTCAAATCGAGCATTGTGGATAGCAGCCATAGAAACGAGCGAGAGCGTTGTCTCGGTGGAACAGAAAGCCGCGTATCAAATTTCCACGCCGTTTTTGCTTTATAACCTCAAGAACTTTTGGTATGAGTTTTGCGCAATAGTCTCCCGTTATTGTGTGATCTGATAAACAATCAAGAAGAAGAACTCCCTCAGAATCCCAAAACACTGTTGCCATTATCTTTCCTGCCCATGAAGTCACACGGAACTTTCGCGAGGGCGGGGAACCACGGTGTCGTCATTCCGTACTCTGCCGTTTGGACTCTGGAACAAAGTGGTGAACGCCGGTTTCATCTACAGTTACAAATCTTTCCAAAAATCCATCTAAATCGGTGTCCATTAATCTCCAATTGCTCACAGCAGTGGAAAACCTGGTCCGCTTCTTATCAGGTGATAACATTTTCGGAATCCATCATGAGCAGACTTTTTCAAGACCCAATTACTCTCGCAAAATGTTCTCGAAGCTTTCAACAGAGACGCGACATGTCTCAGTAATGTTTTTGGCGGTAATTCTCCAATCAGTCTGTACTATATCATCGGCCAAATCAATATTTTCTTGAGTGCCAACGATTTTTGATGTTCCTGCACCTGGTGCATGTTGACACGATTTCCTTCCTAATTTGAAATTCCGGCACCAATTCTTAATGACGTAATAGAATCACCCAATATTCCGGACATATAATTACCAATTTCCTGCGGTAATAAACCCTTCTTAAAAAGGTATTTTATCACAGCTCGAATTTTTGCATTTCAAAATCACCTGCAGCACAGTGATATTAAATGTATAACTTTTGTAAACAAGAAGATAGGAACTTGCAACTTGGCATTAATTAATTTCAATAACTGGCATTTCTAGGATAACGATTATTCGTTTGTCGGTCAATGCCATCTATGTTGGGGACAATAATTAATGAACCATCCTCGTAAAAATGTATTTACTGGATTCATAAATATGTTTTAATTCCATAATCTCAATTCCGTATGCAATTGGTTTTTCCTTGCTGGGCATATTAGTTTCTTATATTTTTAATTTTTATTATAATTTAATAAATAAAAACAATAAAACTTTTTTGTAGTTTATTATATATTATAAACTGTAGAATAAAATGCATAAAATATCAGATTTAGTACACAATTTACTCTGTGCAGATTTCATTTCCTGCCAATTTTAACCTAAGTTTTATATTGTTGAAATCATGTTCCATCAGTTTTAGTTCTAAATGAGTCTATGACAAGATATAAATCGTAAGACAGAGTACAAAATAGTGTAATATTGTTTCGTAAAATAGAGCAACATCGCCAAGAGCAACATCGCCAAGAGCAACATTAGATAGAAAAGTAGTTCAAGTGAAATCTCAAGGTAATAAATCAGAGGTTAAATGATCAGGAGAATCCAAGTATAGATATGGCTGCATTATTTATTGAAAAAGCAAGTTCAATTCTTCAAGTTGGTATGAGAAAATGAAAAAAAGTTTGAGATGCAATAAATATTTTTCATCGGTAGGTTACTCAAACGCAACGTTACTTACTTTTTAAATAAATTAGATAATATTATTATTTACATTAAAGTTTGACATAAAATAATAATAACGCTTGAAAATTTTTTAAATTATTTCAGTACTGTTGCAGGTAATTTTCAAATTCCTAATTTTATTAATGTATTTGGCTTCGAAAGTCATATGAGAT
The DNA here is from genome assembly GCA_014611495.1 of Limonius californicus. Classification (NCBI taxonomy): domain Eukaryota; kingdom Metazoa; phylum Arthropoda; class Insecta; order Coleoptera; family Elateridae; genus Limonius; species Limonius californicus. The sequence continues at coordinate 31,367 of JABXWE010019821.1, read as the reverse complement.
AATTAAGCAGAAAAGAGACAGTTCTCTATGTAACATCTTTAACTTCAAAGTTCTCGCGTTAGAAGCAATCAAAATTTATTTATCTGACCATAAGGTTATTGTGTTAAAATGATTGCCTCTAAAAAACCGCTAATGCATTAGGAAATCAGGTACAGGGCCATAACTATGTGTTATACTCTTTGCAACAACCTAGATACAGCGAAGCAGAATTTGCAGGCTAACCAAATTCGAGAGAAACATGTTATTCTTATAATGTAAAATTGAAATAACACAACTCCAACGTACACAAAAAAGTCTGATCCTATATTATTTATTATCCTTTTTTTTAAGAATCGTGATTCCTATCCCACCCAGCTTACCCCAGCTCAACATATTTCGTGCTATTCACGGGTGTAACAAGCCCATGCTACAGACACTACAAACGCCGTGGGAAAGTGAAGTGCTCAGGATTCGAACCTGAGCGTCTTTGGTAGAATAACTCCGGAGCCAAGCGCCGTGGCCACTACTCTGCCACGGTCCCATTTATGTTCCTGTAAATAGCTATATCTACGCAGCAGCAGTGATTTCCTAGATTATATACATAACACTGTATTTAGAAAATAGAAAACCTATCCACAGTTCAAGTAAAGAGCTTTACAAGAACCTAAAAAATGTATAGTTCCCGCGAATTATTTAGAGCGCATAATAAATTATCAAATGTTATTCGCCAATATACGCCATTGTAATTGGATATATTCTAATGATTTAATTAATTCTTTCTTTGATCCTTGATATATGTTGAGTAATAGCACACATACATATCACGCATGATTTAACCAAATTTAGAGAGCTTCTCCATATATGCACATGAACAAGAAACAAGATAGAGAGATGAACTTAAAACAAGACTAGAGAAAAATAGAAACTCAAGTGGTTTTATATTTATACTCTAACAGTTTCACGCAACCCAATCCTCACGCTTCGAAGGCAGGTGTTTAAAATGGAAGAGCCTTTTTGGACAAGCGCGGAAAAAAAAGCGCGTAGAGAGGGTTTCTGAGGTCGGTTGAGACAGTGAAATCCCCTGAGTTAAGAGATTTGGAAATTGGTGATTTTGGACAATTGTAAAACTAGTAGTGCTTAAAAGCAACCAAGTGCTGTACTAAAGGCAGTGTTCTGCGAAAGAAAGTCCTGGTGTCCAAAGCGTTACCGATGCTTCGCAGCGCATATAACACCAGTATATTTGGTAATCAAGAAAGGATTTTGGTAATGTCTTGAGTTCATTACTAATAAGCCGCAAGAAGGCGTGAATCTGAAGAATTTCAAAGCTGCAAAAGTTCTCGTGCGTGCAAAGCAGCCTTCCAACTACCCATTTTACAAACTCTACTCATCATCCTCAGCGTTTTCGTCCCATTGCTGGCCACCGGCCTCTAATCTGCCACGTGTTTCTCCTTAGTAGTAACGTAGAAATATAATGGACCTATAGTTTAAGAAACCATATTGGGAGATAGTGTGTGGTGGGTTGCAGCACACGATACAATATGTGGTAATGCTGGGGAGTCGAACCGAAGCTATAATCGGCGATCTGCTCAGAAAGAGAGAGCTCTATCAACTACGCTACCATCACACGCATTGTAGACATACTTGCATTTAAAATCCAAAACGTTTTGTTATAATGGTTTGGCATTAGTAATTAAAAATGTTAGAGGTTCTGGCTTATCTTTGCTTACCCCTTTCCGCCGTGGCATCCTGCCACTAATCCTGTCTTCTAAGCAAACCGGAGATACGTCACCAATGTTCAGCAATGTAATATCTCACAAAAGCGCCAAGTTCATAAAGACTTAACAAATATATTGAGACTATGTTATACAACCGTAAGCGTGTTGTTAATCAAAAACACTGTGTTATGAAAATACATCTAATGGCCAGAAGATTCTCCAACTTACATGTTTAACACCTTTTTTTTTTCATTCATTCATACTACCCTCCCCCCGGAACCGCTTTCGCATTACTTCAGGGGCGTGTGGGCGTCCCTTACATACTAACCATTAATGCAACATGCAAACCTAAACTTAACTAAGTGAAATACGGTCACCTCAGCAGGGCTTGCAACACGCGGCCGATCGGCCAGATTTCACTGTGACCTCGACTGACAACGCGTATTCACACTGCTCCACCGAGGTCCCTATGTGTTTAACACCTAACTAGCCTTATTTATGAACTATTATCTAAATTCATGCATTTCAAATCTTAAATTGATAAAGGTAGAACTAAGATTTCTTTATTACTTATTATCTTTTCATAAACCGGCAACGTTGCATATGTGCGCGCATACATATGTGTTGAAATATATCTGTTATCGACTTCGTCATGAACTGCTTATAAGCTAGCTAATTCAATCATATGAAAAATATAAATGTTTTCAAATGGTATAGACATATAGGTCTAACACTTTTATCGCAACGGTCAGTTTTTGTAATAAACAATGTAAAGTAATTGGATGACCTTAAGTTTGATAATACCTTCTAAGCAACCCGTAGATACGTCACCAATGTTCAGTACTGTATTATCTCATAAAAAAATCCTTGGACTCCAACCAATATGTTGAGGTTACTTTATACAAATTGTGTGTTGTTCATCAACAAAATTGTGTTAGGAAAATACATCTATTGCCTGGAAGATTTTCCAACTTATGTGTTTAACACCTAACTATTTACATTTCTTTATAAACTATTATATACCTTCATGAATTCAGAAACATAAACTATTCAAATCGGAACTACGATTTCTTCATTCCTTGATATCTTTTCACAAACCGGCAACGTTGAATATGTGGGCGCATACATACGTGATGGAATATATCTGTTGTCGTTCATAAGCTAGCGAACTTAATCAAATGAAAAATAAAATAAATGGTTACATAAATGGCATAAATACGCAGACCTAATCTTTTTATCGCAACGGTTTTTTTTTGTAATAGTTAATGTAAAATAATTCTATTACCATATCAATATATGATGGTACAATACAGAAGAAGTACTAATAGTACTATAATTATTCTGGATAACTGCTGTTTAATATATTTGACATCTATTTAAATATTATCTTTATTTACCTAACATGTATGGCCAAAGGCTAAATAAATACATAATTCTATATGACAAATCTATTTATTAATGATTAGGAAGTAAGTTGACATTCAAGCATAAAAAAGGCTAAATATTTTCCTTGTTTCTGCTGGAAAAATATGGAAAATATATTCTTTAAATAGATGACCATTGTAAAAAGGTTTTAAAAAGAAGAAAAGGTGCTGAATACTTCCAAAGATTACCTTGAGTTATAGGCAATATTATTAATGATTGAAGAGGACCACTTCGGTTAACTTACCCATGACATATCTATTTATGGTAAGTATTGGTATTCATAACATAAAAAGATGAAAACTACATGCTTCTGTTAAGCAAGGGTATAAAATTAATTTGCATTTTATGGGCAGTAAAAGGAAGCTTGCGAAACTAATAAAACAGGATCGTTAAATCCCTAAGATTTACTAATTTCAGAATGCATATTAAACTAAGTGTGTTAATATGTGAAAATTGCAACACTTGCGTAAATATTTTCCAGTAAATTACTTAAAATAGTACCGCAAACAACAGCAGTTGTCAGATAATTATAACTTCTATTTAGAAATTTTTAGAAATATAGTCTTGTTAGGAGAAATAGAAATGCTGTTCGTATTTTACACAAGTTCGAGAAAAAGCAGGGATTCAACAAGTTCTTGCTACGCATCACATATCTTCCAGTTATTGCAGATATTCTCACGTAATTTTCCATTTGTAAGAATTTACGAAGTTTTAAATTTTCTTCTGAGGCGCAGCTACGCAATAGTAAGTGCAATAGCCACTCCTGCAGCAGCAATCGCAAACAGTTAATTGCTGCTTTTAACTTAAAACGTGCACTTCCAGGATAAATATCTTAATGTCTGTATTGGTTGATTAGTGCAAATACAAGTATATGCAGTTATAACGTATAAAACGCATTTAGATACGTGTAAAACTTGGTCACAGACGTTGGTTTCTTAAGGTTAACGAGAATGTACTGAGCTTTAATACTCGATCTTTTTAGAGAAAATTTAGCTTAGGAACGAATAAGAAAAGCAACACAGTCAGGATAAATAAAAATGGACAGATCTAATATCAAAATTCTACAATAAAAGTTATAACAATCACTGCAGACGAGAATAAACATAGTAAGAAGAAAAGAAGGGAAAGAAATAGAGTAAGTTAGAACTTATAAGTATCTACAAGGCACAATAACAAGTATAGGTACTTTAGAAGATGAATTAAAACTACCGATTAACAACAACAGCAAGATTCTATAATGGAATAAAAATATTTCTGGGGAAGAAAGGCATAACAATTGAGATGAAAGCTGAAATTATCAAAAAGTAGTGAAACACACACTCTTCTACTCATCCCTGACCTAGATTTTAAATAATAGACACAAATTCAAATTAAATGGCATAGAGATAAGATTTCTGAGAACAATGCAAGGGAAAACAAGAAGAAACAGGATAAGAAACCAAACGTTCAGGTAAAATTACAAATAATCCCATAGAAATAGACATTCATCAAAGACAGTTAAGGTAGGATATATCCTTCGAATGAAAGAAGGCAAAAAATATAGGCAAGAAAAGAAGAGACAGGGCGGGAAGAACGTGGGAAGATGAAGCAAGAGAAATGCTAGAAAAGAAGGGAATCAAATGGTTAGACGTAACAACTGATAATTAATCGAAAGTGATGGAAGAAGATTTGAAAAACAGCATTAGCAACACAAAGCCCACAATTTCCATATACCGAAAGGTAGAAAAGGTTGAAGAGTAACTAACGTAAATAAACTATAAAAATTCTAAGCCCCTATAATTTACAGTAACATTCTTCTTCTTCTTCGAGTGCTTTGTGTTTTACGAGATGTAGCGATCTTTTCAGCTATGGCTGCTTTGGGCGTTTTAAAGTACTACCGACCTACAGCTTAACGTGGACCCCACTTCCCGTGGTTCGGGACTCACATTAAATGGTAAGAACTTCCACTCCAGAGAGGACTAGCTGGGAAAAATACCATGTTGATTGTTATCGTCTGTTATAAGCAAATGTCACAACAGTTCTCAACAGGTCATGCCACGATCTTCTTGATAGATTTTGTCCCTGCATGAATGCACAATAATAAAATTGTTTGGGACTGCTGTCTTATTCCGTACTCTCAGTTCATCTAGTTGTCATGTATCTGCCACTAACTGGAACTAATTGGAATTGTCAGTTATATTATATTGACATATTTTCAGAAACGGCATCCTACATATCGAAAACAAAAATAATTTTTCAACTAATTGGTATTTCTCATATTTTCTGCTTTCTGTATTAAAAATATTGTGTGGGTACAAGAATAAATTAAACGGAATCCGCATGATATACAGGGTGATTACTTTATTTTGTAATAGCTAGGTAGGCTGCACACATTATATCTGTTTGTATTCCATAGGTATCTTAGGAAACTTCACATTGATTAAATAAATAAAATTCAAAGTAGTTACGTTGGATGTACTAAGAAACTACAATGAAACCATTTACTAAATCATAAGATGCAGTTTTGTAATAGGTACATTTACAATATTTATTTATTTCTTCTAATTTAAACAAGATAAACACAGACAAAGCCAAGATAGCATAAACATATGTTGACAAAACAATAGTTGACATTTGCCTGTCCAAAGCACTCGTTATGTAAAATAATATTCTGCATAGCTAAGAAGAAAAGTTAACTCTGCCTTTCATGTACATGTGAAAGGTGTAGCCTACCTACTTGTTACAAGTTAAAATGATCACACTGTATATAGAAGAAATATTATATAGCACTGTTTTCCATTATTAATTTATAACGGCCGTCCTCCATCGCCCGGTAATTCACAAACCAGCGTGGTATTCCGCCTAGTAAATTTTATCTGGAGTAGAAGTGTTTACATTGTCCGCAGTCCAAGGCACACGTTAAGGTGTAGGTCCTATGTCTACGGTATTTAAAAATGCGGCAGAAGATTGCTACGTCTCGTGAAAAATAAAGACTAAAAGAAGAATAATTTAGGTATTGAATTGTTTCTAGTATTATAACCTTTAAACAATACCGCATAGTATAAGCTTTGAAACTATATGTGTTTATAAATTAATTACTAAAAGCTGTATTTGTTTACAAAATCGAAACAACGTAACAAATGAAACTAATTTGGATACGTTTTTCCAATTTTAAACTGTAATTTACTAGGAAATATTTTTTACAAGCATGTAATGTTTGCAAACAATAATGAAACATAGTTTATGCACATGGTTTAAATGTAACTATAGTTACATATTAAAAAAATCGCTACATTAGAGCGAACAAAATATTTTTTTATGTTCGGCGTAAATAACAGCTTTCCGAAAAACTTTAAAATATTTTTAAAAAAATAATGTTAACGGTAGAAAATTGGCGACTCGAAAGTTTTACTCTTTCTGTATACGTTCCTTTTCCATTCCGGATTTTTGCACAATCTTCTTTCCTAATTATACTTTCTTTTAAGTTTTTTCCAAAATCAATATTACAAGTGCCTTATTGATTTTACTCTATCTGTATAACTTCTGTTTCAGTTCAGTTTGTTTTTTCAAACTTATTTTGTGTGCTGAATATTGATGAGCAGAAAATCGATACCAGAGTTTTGTATTTCTCTCCCCTCATCCGCATTCGCACTCCCTTTCCATCTCTCTGCAGCGCTCTCTTTGGTATCAATATAATGGCTGTCCTGCTCACTACAGTTCGATTGTTAATATGTTTGCAGGAAATTGGATTGGAAGAGGAGCTGTGCGTCTATGGCCACCAAGATATTGCAATATCATTCCACTTGACTTTTAAACGATTTAAAAAATAGAATAGTCGAAGCGTGTACATCAGTTGCACCTGATGCGCTTGTATGAGTCCGAAGATCGTTTTTAAAACGAATTAGGAAATGTATGGAAATCATTGGCGGCAATTTTGAATATTTACTTAATTAAATGGAACTTTGTTATTTATTTTTTGTGTTTTTCAGTTGTTTAGTTTTTAATATAGTAAGGTTGCACCAATGAATGCTTACATTGTTAAATACTAATATAATTAATATTACTAGAATTGTTAATTTCTGCAGTAAGAAATCAACTTCACAGAAAGAAACTATGATCCACTGTTGTACTACAGAAGTTCATAATGTCTGTTGCTGTAATACGTGGAAGATGAAGTGCGTCAACAATTTTTAAGAGGAGACAACTCAACTGGCCCACCTTGGCGCCCTATTTCGTATTTTATGAATGTATTTTTGATATCTCTATTAAAAATCCTATAACCCTCGGAACTATTGTCTCGGGATACCATTGATCAACTGTCCACAAATGGGCCTTTTCTGAAACTCATAATACCCATTCAATTGCATTATCGGCCTATTTGGTGAAACTCTGCGAAGTTAATTCCATGGCCCACCTTTGATAGAATATTTATTTACATTCAACTTGTGCGTTCTTGTTGTATAAAAACAGAAGGTAATTACGCTACTTAAGGTTAGAATAAAGCATTATCAGAGCAAGCGGAAAATATGTAGTGGCTAATGCCAAGCCCTAATACAAACCGCTCTGCACATAACGGATAATTGTAAAAGTCATCAACACATCTTTTATGGGTAAATAAAATATTCCGTATTCATTATTCCATACCAAAATCTTTATTATTTTCAGGTCAATGATTCATTCCAAGTTCAAATAATTCCATATTTTAGCCATTGCTCCACATTCTATGAAGAAATGTTTGTTTTTCAAAACACTTTATTTGCAATTCTAAGTTTAGAATAATAATAGAGAAGTTACCAAAATTAGGCTAACGCATATTATTAAGATACAATCTGACCTTCATTATTAACAACTTTCATTGTTGAAGGCAATGTTGTAATATTTGTCAACTTCCCAGTTTGACAGTATAAGGAAACAAAAGAAAATATACTTAAAGTAACATTAACCCAAAAATAATTCATACTTACGCAGTCCTAAATTTGCAAAACCGGTAAACCGAGATGACAATAGATAAGATTGTCGTTTGTCCCAAAGTAAAAACTGATATTAGTGGGAAAATTGCTACAAAGTAGATTACGTGAAAATAATTGCGGACTACTTACTAAATGACGCTTCCTCTAGACTCGACACCATAAAATTCTACTTATATGTATGTCACTCAAAACAATCAAAACGCAAGGTAGGTATCCCCATAAAAAACGCAGCGGACAGCAGAAAATTCTGGATTCTGCAGCTTCTGCTCATACACATCTATACTAACTAACAATGGTAATGTTAGACCCATATTTTTACTTTTTCGCCAAATGTTAATAAACCCCTATTGAAACGTAACGCACCCCTCCGTTTTCTGCTATAGTTTTATTATTAAAAGAATAATTGAAGTTGTGTAAGCTATAGATGGTTTATGTCATGATATGTAAATCTTGACAGTGTCAAAGCATTGTTAATGTAACAAAAAACTAATTAGATGAAGTAATATTTTGAGTTCAAGTTCAACGTCATCGACTGTTGGCTTCGTCAAGTGATAAATTTAACATTTGGCAGATATCATAGGTAATTTAAGTTTACACCATGTAAGTCCAATCACTTGAGACGGCCACGACATTATGAGTGTGTAAGAGCATTAACTTTCTTAGATGAAGGACAAAGTATGTATGCGTCATGTGGCCAATCTGCTAGATGCTCAACAGTTAGTCGAATGATTAGATGATTCAGGGAAGTTATAAAACGTGGACAGAGTAGAGAAAAGGTTACATGTTAAGGGATGAGCGTTTCCTTCGGCAACAGGGTTTGAGAAACAGAAGATATAGGAGTGAGCTGCTTAGTAATGCACTGGCAGCACTCACACGTGTAAAGGATACCCGCTGTAACTATTAGGAGAAGACTAAGAGAATAAGGATTAGCTTTTAGGAGGCCCACAATTCCAGCGTTGCTTACCACAATAAACGGTATAGCCAGATTAAGATTTGTGAGAAGTCCTGCAAATTGGTTTATAAGTGACTGGGTGCAAGTTCTGTTTAAAGATGAAGCAATAGTATGTTTCAATCACCGAATGGTCCATAATAAATGAGGCGAAGATTTGAAGAAAGATTTGCTGCCTGCAGTATCTCTGCAAGGGAACACTTTGGTGGTAGACCATGAACGTGGAGAAGAATTGCCTCGACATCCGCTCAGAGTTGTTCTCTATTCAACAAAGGTCAACGACTGATCAGTTCTATCTGGAAAACATTATTCTGGACTATTGCCAAACTAATAATGTTATTTTAATGAAATATAATGCCCGACTGAGTGCGGTAAGGGGTTTTGGGTTACTTAAGTGGGATCAATAATGAAGTAATAGCCAGAAGCCCAGACATGAACCTCATCAAGCATCCTTGAGATGCTGTAAACATTAGTAAGACGTGCTTCCAGATATCTTTTAGAACTGGAATGTGCCGTTTTGAATAGCATAACATTCACCAAGAAATCATTCAGAGTTTGACAAAAAGTTTACCAAGACGAGTGCAGGCAGTTATTGGAGTTAAAGGTGGTGACGCAGTTTATTAGATTTTGATAAAATCCAGTTGTTGTTTTTTTTTGCTACTATTGTACGTGGAGCGCTTTATGTTGTTCCTAGATAACTTGATTTTACGTTAGTGACACGTGTACAAAATGCTATATTTTTAACTGTGCATATATTAAAAGTAGAAACCACAAAATAGTAGATTGTATCATGAATTAAATATCTAATTACTACTGTCATTTTTTGACATTAGCATTAAATAAGTTTAATAATTGCCCGAATGTAGTTCTCAATGTGATAATAAATAAATAATTTTTGTATTTTTTCCTAGTTATTGTATTTGGAAGTCAATTCGTGCCTATTAATAAAACTTTCCAAATCCCTTCAGTTTTGGTTATTTAAATTCGTTTCATTCAGAACAGCTCTTATTAGCGCAAAATATACATTGTGTCGCGAGCGATATCTTGGGGATTCACCGGGCACCCCAAAGTCTCGTATTATGATAACTGATAATGATTTTCATGAAATTCTTTCAGAAACGACCAGTATATTTAATAAGTGCCATTCATAAATTCTCATAGATAGCTGGGCATAAGGCCAATAAGTGGTTGGAATACTTAAATGTAAACTGGCCACTGCTTCCATGCATGCATTGTAAATATTTTGGCGGACTACCATTCGGTACAACACTTGCGCACGAATATATCTCTAATTTGTTCACTGATGTATGACAATCGGTAATAATTCGCACGCTAAGTAAAAAAGAAATCATTGCGTAATGGCACCCTCACATTGGCAACTACGCTGGGTGCCCGTTTTACCATCATTGGCGTTATTTGTATAGAGTTTGGTGCCACATTTTTTTGCAGATTTGTAATGGTGCCAGAATATCATATTGTATAATTAAAATATATACACAGGGTGCCATGTGGTCACTAGCTGTAGCGGGTGTCACATTATGCAAAACATATATATATATATATATATATATACATATATATATATATATATTGGTGTTGTACCGCCCATTGAGGTTACCGGGTTCTCAAACGTCACTTGTCCCGGTCCTCATCTTCCTCTTGCATTTGATATGTGGCCATTGCGTCTCGAATTCCATTGGATGGACGACCAACGTTGGCCAAAGAAAGTAGACAGCTGGTTTCCCCCAGGAAAACGTAAAAAAGGAAGACCTAAAAGATCCTGCAGGAAAAGGAATAGCAAAAATGATTTGGGACTGACAATGAATTAGAGATCATATTAAAGCGAAAAAATGCGGAAAACTGACAGAAGCTGTTCTGCTGCTGCATGATAATGCACCAGTACGTAAGTTAAGATTTGCAGATCCTGCTGTTGCTGAATGCGGCTTCGAAGAAATTCAACATCCGCGTTGTAATACAGATATGGCATCGGTAATAATGTTTTGTTTCCGAACCTGAAAAAACTGTTAAGGGAAGAAAATTCAAGCATAACGACGAACTTATAGCAGCTATTAAAGACCATTTTCAGGAGAAACTAAAGTAATATTTTTACAACGGATAAAAGTTTGAAAACGGTTTCACTTTAATAAGCAATTGACTATCTTTTTTTACCGTTCTAGTTTTTTGTTTTTATGTCCAGTCCAGGAATATAAAAACGTTACCTCCTACATATGGCAAGGCTGTCCGACAAATCACATACTTCCTGTATAACTAAGCTGTTTTTAAATCGTAATCAAATATTAAATTAACCAAATATTTGTAAATGTAACAGTCAATGTTTAATCTGTAACCGCAAAAATTAACATACTTTGTTAAATAATTTCCATAGTATCAAAGCATTCAAATTTTATTCTATTTATCAAGTCCATTTTAGCCCTGTTTATTTCTTACTGCTGATGTACTTTAAACGTGGTCAACATATAATTATCTGGCTGTACTTTAGCGCCACTACCATTCATGCCATTTTAAGCAATTAACCTATCGGTCGCTGTCTATCAATCACGCGGCAACCGTCAACCACTAAGATCCAGCAATAATTGTTTAAACTTCAGCATCTGCAAGTCTACCGTGTAATTTGAGTAGCTATTTAGATGCGGCATTGATTTGAAAAATGGGTTAGCTGATGGAGTAAATTAAATCCTGACGCGTGGTACTGCTTTCTCCTTAACCCTTTTCTACGGCTTCATTGAACGCAAAGTCAAGCCTGTTTACGGCGATTTTATCGAAAATAATAAATTATGCGTTACGGAGTTCCACCTTGACACCGTTTGCAATAGAAATTAAGTGCGAGTGCAGGCGTATTGTGCTTATTTATCGCAAATTAATTTCAGGCGAAATTGTCTTTTCAATTGAATAAAGATTATGGTAGGTACTGCAATTATTAGAAGTTGATGTGCTAGAGATACTTAAATTTAATTGTGTATTCAGGGCTATACGTTGCACTAGTTTTTAATTAAGTGAAACCATCAACATTTACATATTTTGGGAGAAAACTAATATCTAAAAGTGTAACAGAGACCTTGGTATTTATTAAAGGTTATAGTAGAGCGAAGTACTTACAAACATTCATTCAACCAGTGAATTAATATCGTGTACAATAGATATACACAGTAAAAGTATGGTACAGATTTGTTGTTGTTGAATTTACTTTATCGTATTCGAATGATTATGACGATTTAAAACGAAAGACAAATCTTGATGTATTTTTATTAACATTTTTTGCAGATGATGTCATGCCATCGGGAAGGTTTTTTAATATCAGTTCGTAAACAGTCTTGGTCTCGTTTCGACTGAGCGGTAACTCAATTAACCGCGTAAGCATATTAGCAGTTTTGCTTTATTTAAAACTGGCAGTTTTTTTAACAGTAATAATCTTAGTAATAATTAATGTGAAAGAATTCGTCAAAGTTACCATTTATTGGTAAGAGATTGAAATTCTTGTAATATGTAAAATGATAAGTAATTGTAAAAGATCTACGCTGGAGGTCTGGCGTTCAGTTCCCAGTACTGCTGCATCGGACTTTTAAGCAACTTCTGTTGTTAAACCAGCGAGGGAATACTGTGTAGCAACTGTTGCATGCAGTAGAAGTGTTTCACTTTATTTGGTTCGGAACCCACGTTAAGCTGTAAGTCCTGTATGTCTAATGGTACTTTAATCAGCACAGCACATAGAAGCGGGTACCGAGGAGAAGTGAGGAGAGGGCAGGGAGGGGGAGAGGAGAGGGAGAAGGGAGAGGGAGAGGGAGAGGGAAAAGGAGGGGGAAAGAGGGAGGAGGGAGAGGGAGAGTAGTATCATAAATGCGATTCACTTCCATAAGTAACATTTATTTTAAAATTTTACTGTAAACTGTCATTCAATTTAGACACACATCAACATGCGAATCTAGACAGTAAATCTATTAAAATTAACACTTTACATCTATCTATGGATGTAGAATGAAAATATTTGCTTTGAATGAAATTCATATAGTATACAATCTACAATGCATGCACTGAAATTATTTATTTGTATGAAACAATTATAATAAGTGGTAAAGCTCTACTAAAAACGTTAATTTTTGTAATAAAATGGAGGATATTATTAGTTAAAGGTATATAATAATACAGCACTGTTAGTTAATGGTGTTTATTGTTTAATATCCAATCATAATAAAAATTGTTTTCTCTTGTATTTGGCGTTGAGTACAACCGAGCGCTTTTTATAAGTAAAAAATAGATTTGTGACACTTCAGAAACATTTCAATCGGTTTAGCTTCTTGTTTGATGCGATGCGTGAGGGACTACTAAAGTGACTCAAAATAAGCTCAAATTTGCGTTTTCTGTTGTCACTTGCGGTTATTTTAAATTACACAGTAGGTAACACTTCCAAGCTTGAAAAAGGGTGAAAAAATTATCAAAACAAAATTGCCAAATGTAGTGCGAGAATATGGTATAATCAATATAAGTTTATGATATATGTATGTGGATTTAGTGACATTTTTCACCTTATACGCTCATAACAAACGACCATTATCTAAGAACATAATGCACATAACACCAATATTAAGGCTTATCTGATTTTCTTACAATCAAAACAATGCCAACACGCTGTAAGAAATTTATTTTCTTGCATATTACACGTATTGTCTTTTACATTGGCTACAGTTCCTTTCCGAGCGTTCAAGGAGAGGCAGTGATATTATAGAGCGTGGATGCGGTATAAGCACAATTTTATGATGCTACTTAAGGACACCAATAATATTTGTGCAGCCAGTGGCGACACTTTTTCGCAGGTTGATCAAAACTCACTTGAACTCGTATTTTTTTATTACTGAACTACTTTCCTTTAAGTAATCTATTTAAGAGTATCAGGTGTTGTCAGTGGCGTCGCATTGGGATTTCGCAAATTATCTGAACTTAGTAGTTCTACCCAATGTTAGACATTTCAATGTTCTTATTATAATTACTGCGAAAGGATAATTAAGTAACCTTCTGCACTTTTTCTTTGTGAATTTCAGCTGGTGCTGAAGGTATATTCACCAAAGATTCTTTTGTAAAATTTGCAACTTAGAAGGTAATTTTGAAATGTGTTTATTTGACGGCAGTGATTTAATTATTGTATTTTTTTTCTCAGCTTACTTTTGATGGGCTTGTTTACTTTTTGTAAATTTCGAAACTTTTATTCCAAGGGTTGTAGTTGGGGAATGGGTCTTTTCAACGGTGGGCATGTTAGATCCATTCTATAGCACGAACTGTACTGAGCCGGGATAAGATCGTTGGTATGAGAATCATGGAGTTGCCTTTGGCGTTGGTTAAAAAATAAAGCATAGCGATAATGATTATTAATTTTATATATTCTGTACCTTTAAGGGCCCACGATTTGTATTCCTCAAAGAAAATAACACAAAATTTACCGAAGATAATGCACATTAGCGATTTTCTACTTTGTAAATTTATAGCATATACCATAAAATACATCATTTTAAATCCGTAAAGTTTTGCACAATTATAAATTTAAACTTAAAGTAAGCAAAATATTTGTAAACCGTTTGGTGACCTGGGACACCATTTGCACCCTGGTTTGGCGTCACAAAGTTGTATAACCAGTAGTGTGCTATACCGTGTCCACACTGTATTAATCTTTAAGTAGATGCCCAGATAAATCTAGGAATAAACAGGGAAACGCACGTAGTAGTTTGTCGATCTAGAAAGATACTTTCTTTGTTGCTAGGTCTCTTTTGGATTCCCTCAAAGGAAATAATATAAAGTAACCAAACTGTAAAATAAACAATGGTCATACAGCACTTAAACATCAGATTGCCACTCTATATAAACACATTTTAAGGCGATTTAATAGCAAAGGATTCTTACTATGAATATTGTACAACAAATGAGTACATTTTAAAATTACGGATAATTTATAGAATTGGTTAAAATATGTGCACATTGATCAAAATTTATAGTATATAAAAATACAGAGTATATTTTATAAAAGATGCTTCAATTTGGGCGAAAATATTTCATTCCAAAGCTACAATTTAGAATGTTATATACAAATTCATACAGTAGTAAAAATAATTTAGAACTACAAGCAAGTTATTATCATATTGTATTTCCAGAATGCCCATCAGAATTCAAGTAGGTATATCGTCTTAAATTTTAAAATAAAGTCAACTAGAACTCAAAACACGCTGGCAATCTACGTCTAAGTAATATTTAAGGTCAAAATCGTGATAACGCTTTGTTTGTTTCGTATTATTATCTGCGCTAAAAAAATAAATCACCCTACACAAATGGTTTAAATAGTCAGAAAAAACTAAAAGCAATTGTTGGTAATATGCATCAAATTATAATGCACGTTAAAATTTATTCCGTTAAATACGTTGAACCGCGTTCTGAAGGCGTGAAAAATATGAATATTCATGATGTTTATCTGTTTGCACTTGTAATGCATACAAATGCATGAATATATTAATACGTACCAATGTTATAAAAATAGAGTATGCACAGACAGAGTGAAGTGTAATGAAAATGTTTGCCTTATCATAGATACAGCTTTATGATAAGAAAACTGAAATATGGTTGCAAGAAGTGGAACAAAACTACCTGTAGTTTAATATTGCTTATAATTTAGCAGCTCTATCAAAAAATTTCAATATGCACAGTCTTCCCTATCAGTGGACAACTTTTTCTTCTTCTTCTGCTTCTTCTTCCTATCGACTAGGGCATTGTCCTGTTTGTCTATCCTCGCTATTACGTTGCAAGCTTTGTCTGCGGCGGTTTTCTGGGAGGTCGTTTCCCTGATGGAATACCATTTTTACATTGGAACTTATTTTAAGGAAATTAGATAACATGTAACTTATCGTTAAGTGACTCGTAGCAGCCTTCCCGGGATGCCCCCTGAATGCAAATATGTTGAAATGTTAAACACCGGCAAGTTCAATTCTTCTCATCATTACTCTTAAGTTCCAAGCGTTAGAGTTGAATATCATCAAAACCTAAAATTCATATTCACTGCCATTGATGCAAAATGGACGTTAGTAATGCTAGTTTATAAAAAATAAGTAGAGTATTTGTTTATGGGTTGATGATATTCTGTCTGGAAATTCCGTTGCAATTACAATTTTACATGTGGCAGGATGGATAATTTAAATTTAATTTTTCTTCTTTTTCTTCTTCTTCTTTTTCTTCTTCTTCTTCTTCTTTGTTCTGCGTATAGGTCAAAATTTGTATGTGTCAATTTCATAGTTCACATTTGAGTGTAATATGTTGATATGATTTGGAAAGTTGGTAAGTGCCGTGGTAATTTTAATGCGGTCGCAAAATTGTACAGGGAGCGTTATCCAAACAGAAACAGATCTGTTACGCAGACCATCAGAAATACGGATCAAAGGTTACTCGAAACTGGCAATGTTGGCCCTAATCTAGGCTTAAGAGATGGTCGACAAACAATGCCAAACGTTGAGGAAGACCCCTTAGAGATAATTGAGGAACAGCTAGGGGCAAGTACTCGCAGTATTGTCAGGGCCCTAAACGATAATAATTTGTATCCTTATAAAAAATTAAGGTTCAGCATTTGTTGCCCGCTGATTATCCACACTGAGGTGAATTTTGTTAGTGGCTTCTGCACCAGCGCGCTTTGGACCATAACTTCACCAACAGAATTTTATGAGCGGACGAAGTGAATATATTCACCCACGACAGTGTGTAGAATTTACGCAACAACCACAATTCGGCTCATGAAACTCTTTTCGCCGCCCATGATCGAAAACAACAAATTCGGTTCAGTGTTAATGTTTGGAAAGGAGTTGTATATATTTTCCTAATTAGTCCTGTTATCATTCCAAATAGGCTGAACGCATAACACTATTTACATTTTCTAAATCAGGTAGTAGCAGTTCTTTTGGAAAGTGTACCACTGGTAATAAGACGTGATATGTGGTGGCAACAGGATAATGCTTTAGCACATTTTAGTTTGAATGACCAGGCATGGTTAAACCAACATTATCCTGGAAGGTGGATGGGACAGGGCGGTTCTGTGCTTTGGCCTTCGAAATCTCCAGACTTGACACCCCTAGATTTTTTTGTAGAAATTTTTTAAGCATTTGATGTATCCAACTCCTGCAGACGACATCCAGGAACTGGAACTCCACAACAACTAAGCTTCAGCGTATGTACCTGTACACATTCGTAATGTGCAAAACGCACTTGCTCGGAGAGCTGCAGATTGTGTGAATGTTGACGGTGGTCACATTGCACAATTTATTGTTTTTTTTTCTTTTTAGTTAAATCACTCTGTAGTACAATTTCAATGTTGCCAAGTTCCTATTTTTTGGTTGGTTTGTAGAAGAAAAGTAACCTGCGGATCTTTAAAATTTAAACATATTTGCATTGCGGAAGCATTTTCTTTCCTTTGCCCCTGTAGTAGGGTCCGTCTACCCTTGGTTACGGAGACACGTCAGTCTATAAGGCTTATTGTGTTCACCCTGGTAGTTACTCACACCCAATCGGTGATCTTAGTTCATTGTACCAAAGCGTACAAGTCACTCATGGGTGTGAAATAAAGTCTTCCGGTTCCGTGTATGGTTGCCCGAATATGCGTTGTATTTTACCAGCGAGCTCATCGCAGCTGCATAGAATATGCATTGCGGTTTCTGGTACCTAAATGCAGAGTCTGCATATGGGGTCTCCATCAAATTTCTTGATTCTCCTGAGGTATTCCTTGACAGTCGCGTGTCCTGTTAGGAAGCTCGTAAGGATTCTTAGCTGTGTCGTGCTTAACATAAGCAGTTCTGTGGCTCTGTTTGTTCTTGGTCCCGTAATAAATGCTTTTTTTATGGGTTATCCCTAGTCTGTTGGTCCAGTAAATTTGTAGTTGGTTGCAAATCCATTCGCTGATAAAGCTACGGATTGCATCCCGTGATACTCTCAATGCAGGTTCAAGGCCCTGTTGATCCCTGCCTTGCGAGTTTATCCGCTTCTTCGTTACCTTCAACCAGTGG
The DNA here is from genome assembly GCA_014611495.1 of Limonius californicus. Taxonomy (NCBI): domain Eukaryota; kingdom Metazoa; phylum Arthropoda; class Insecta; order Coleoptera; family Elateridae; genus Limonius; species Limonius californicus. The sequence continues at coordinate 13,312 of JABXWE010019821.1, read as the reverse complement.
CCCGGAACCCAGAGTAGTCTCACTATGTTCTGCCCTGCCAGGTCATTGAGTTCTTCGTAGAATTCCCAGAACAGTCTGGATGAGCCCTTAAAGCTTGAGAGTGCTTTAGGGTCGCCTGGCTCTTTGAGAGAGCATTAGGCAAGACCGCTACGAGTCGCTTATCGATAAGTTACGGAACACTCTCCATATCCTTCAAAAATCTCGAAATTTCTTAAACTCCCCTGCGAATATAAATAGTGTCGAACCAATTCTCGATCAATCTATATTACCTGAATTGGCGAAACATTTAAAAAAGCTTTCACAGTTTCTATCATACAGGAATTATCGTTAAAATTACTTCTGCAAAATCATGTAAATACGTAAAATATATAAACTTCTAAGCACTGTCTTCAAAGATACGGTTTAGGAACAGATTTTGACACCGCTGGTTTAATTCACATGCAGTCTCGGTTAATGCCCGTGGATGTGAAGTGAGACCTAAATTACTTTATGGTAAAATAACGTACACCTCCATCAGGAGTTTTCAGAAAATTGAGTCTTAAATTTAGATTAAATCTGACGGGAAGGTTCGAGGCACTATTTAAGGGGCCTCTTCCTGTAATTTGTCTCTCCAGAGCGATGTAATAAAAATCTGTGTAGTTTTTTTTGTTAAGATTATACAGTACACGATTGATGTAATTAAAAGGATGCAAATTAGTATAGAAAATATATGGCAGTAAATAAAGAAAAATAATTTATGACCTATAAAGATGAAACTGTTCAGTTTATATTGGAGTTATAAGACAATTTAAATCCGCAAGTTCATCAAACCGTATCCCTTAACATGATTGAACTTACATGTTGGAAAGCTTCCCAGAAAAGCTAAATAATAATGTTTAGGTAAGTGTGTCATCAATTCCACTTTTCAACGAGTAATTGCTGAAGTGATGAACTTATTGCGTGCGATATTGACCTACATTTACGACAAATTGAGAAAAATGTTTCCTAAAGCCGTTTTCTATTTTTATCTAGCTAACCGACAAGCTACCTGTACACTTGTTGCTTTTACTACTAGTTGATATGTTTATTAGAATAAGGACGCCTATGTTAAGTTGTCACTGTAAATATTCTTGATCGAAACACTTTATTACTCGCAGATTATAGTCATAACGGGGTTTCTACCGGTTTTAGGTATACATTTTGTTCCGAGAATATTTTTTGCTTCTTTTATGGTAGTAAATGAAATAAACAATTTGCGAGGACACATTTTTATTTTCACGGGTGATCGTTATTCAGCCAACATGATCTTAGATCGGAGTCACTTGAGGCACTAACATAACGTTACTCTACTGTTTTCCACCAACAACTATAATTTTGGATTTAGTATGGACGTTGGCTGATCTGAAATCGTTGGTTGTCACCCAAACGATCCAGAAATCGCATTCAGGTAATTACAGTATTCGTCGGCAGTCTCAATTCACAACGGAAGTCGCTTGACCATGGCCGTCGGTTCTGAGATCCTTGCAACAGCAGCGGTTCCAAAACATGCGTAGTTTGCAGCTCGTGTAGACGATATTTCTCAACTGACAGGTTGTAAAGAAAACATTTCCGAGTCCCTTGACTTGTATATAGAATATAAGCTGAGAGAAAAACATAACATAACATATACTACAGCAAAATTAAAAAGGGAATAGTGTACGCAAGTATAGAATATACATATTGGGATTTAAATTTTAATTTGTAAGAATCAAATTTGTTATCGTTGATTTATATCAAATGACACTCATTATCGACATCAGCAAAATCCTGACAACAGAATTAGCAGATTTTCTTCTGGGTGAAATAAATAAGTAATTAGAAGAAAATTGAGGGGTTCTTCCTTCCCAGCTTTTAGCAGCGTTATGCAGTTGCTGGATTTTTCTGATTCCTAAAAGTCATTTCTGTAGGTTGGATTGATCTGGTCTTATTTTCTACCTACGTCCTTCAATGCCATTTATGTATCGTCACGCTACCGATGTTATGGATTTTCCAATTTTCTTTTCTTTAACTTTGTACTACCCAATTATATTATGGATACTGTTCCCTCTTCCCCATTCTTTGATAAACTTAAACTACTTACATCTTATTTATTTCTACTTGAATCTTTGTTATGTTATTGTGCAAGTATGTTTTTCGATAAATTCCTACACTATTACATTCCTACATTATTACACTTATCTCATCTAGGGGTTTTCCAACTGTCTTTTCTTCAATGGAGTACGCTCAAAACTTATTATAAGCAATGACCTCTCTTCTCATTTGGTTTATACTCTGAAACTTCTGCTACATTTGATTTATCTCCGCATTTTTCTAGTTTTCTTATTGTGTGCGTACGTTTCCGAATGTCGTTTCTATAACATCATGGCACCTCTACTATGGCTTTCCCAACTGTCTGCTCCCCAATGGAGTGCGTTTGCATATTTTTACCTACCATTGTCCTCCTTGTTTGATACTTTCAAAGACTACGCTTTATTTATTTTCAAATTTATTTATTTTTATTTTCAATGTAATTTTTAAATTATCTTACCACCTTTTCTAAGGCTTTTCGAACATTTTCTCTCCAACAAAATATGCTCGAATGTTACTAAAGATATTGTCGTCTATTTCCTATTTCCATACCTTGTTGGTTGCCACATTTGTCTAGCCTGTTTGTCAATGGATCTTCTATATCATCACACCATCTCTACAATAGCTTTCCCAACTGTACTTTTTCCAAAATCATACGCTTCGTTAGTATTATGGACACTGTCCGCTCTTCCAATGTGTTTGATATGTACAAACCTCTATTGCGCCTTATTCATTTCTACATTTTTATAGTTGTATTATTGTGTACGTTTTAAGCTTATTTCTTCAACTCTTTGTAAGATAACAAATCACACCATAGATGCTGGGTGAGTTAAGGTTCTACCCATACCTTATTCCGGGAAACATTGGACTACCGTCCAAAAGATGTGCGGCACGATTAGGAGACCTATAGGAAATAAAGCAATTGCAGTTACAGTTCTCTAATACGATGGCCCTACCTACACTGTTATACGGTAGTGAGGCATGCAAAAGACAGCAAGTGAAAATACAAACTGCAGAGATGAGGTTCCTAAGGGCAGTAAAGGGCTGCACTAGAGAAGACAGAATTCCTAATCAAACGATCAGACAAGAATTACAAATAAACCCATTACAAGAACAAATAAACCAATATAGGACCCCTTGGGAAGAACATATATTTAGGATGGAGGAAGATCGTAGCCCGAGAAAAATACTACAATACATTCCAAGAGGGAGAAGAAGCGTTGGACGCCCGAGAACATGATGGCAGTTGAATCGGAACAGTTCTTAAGGACTAAACCTTGAAGTAGAAGAAGATTATTGTGTACGTATGTACACCCAATGTCTTTCTACATTGTCATGTCTATACCAAGTATACCTGTGGTGTGGCTTTCCCAACTGTCTACTCTCCAACAGAGTATGTTCAAATATTCTTAGGAGCAATGTCCTCTTTTGTCTTTTTCTATAGGTTCAAACTTCCACTACACCTTATTTATTTTGAAATTAATCTAATTTACTTATTGTGTGCTTTTTATTCTCAATGTAATTTCTGTATTATCATATCGCCTCTGTTATGGCTTTCCCAATTTTAATCCATTCGGCAGAATATGCTCCACTGTCATTCCGAGTATTATCGTATCTTTCCGTTTTTGATCATTTCCAATCGTTACTATACCTTTTTTACTTACACATTTATATAGCCTGTTTCCCAAAGCCACTTCATATACCATAGCTTTCCCAACCGTCTTCTCGCCAATAGCGAACTCTCCAATTTCATTATGGGCAATGTTCTCTCAATACTCAATATTCACAAATCTCTACTACTCCTGATTTATTTCCTAGTTTTCTTAGTGTGTGCGTGTGTGTGTGTCTGCGTGTGTGTGTGTCTGCGTGTGTGTGTAGGTTCCCTAGTGTCACTTCTATATTATCATACCACCTGTGCTGTAGCTTTCCCTCTCTTTCCTATTTTTTTTGGTACGTTCAAATTCCTGGTTATTCACTGATTATTCATCAGTTTTCATAACTAGCTCCGAAAATTTTTCTTTTAATATTCCCAGGTATCCATCTGCAGATTAACAGACTTTTGTTTATAATTTGTTTCTATATGTACTGCTTCTACTCCCTATTGTGGTAAATTTTAGGCTTTCATGTTATATAATATACACATAATGCAAGTATTTATTCCATTCATCAATACAGCACTATTAGTTTTCATAATAGCGTAATCAATTCTCCATTAAACATTCCTGGGTATCCATCTGTTGAGTATTAGTCTATTAGAAACCACATTTAAAGTTATTGCGTTTTTGCAGGCTGTTCTTTCTGGCACTTCCATAAATTTCGTTTTCTTAATATTTATTGATAAACCTACTTAATTACTGATTGCCGTTGAGTTTTTGCCAGTTGGTTAGTCTGGAACTTCCACATTCTTCGTTTTCTCGATATTTATTACTACACCTATCTAATTAGTAATTATAGCTCCGTTTTTGCGGGTTGTTCCTCCTGGTACTTCCATATACGTTTTCTTGACGTTTATTGGTCCTTTTCAGGATCTGCTCTCTCGCTTAACTCCTGCAATTCTTCTATTTGAATTGACAATCATTATTTGCACGGTTACTTCCTGTTATTATAGTACTAATACAATTTTTTGTTTAGGTTGACTCAAGTAGAAGGAATTTTTGATACTTTAAATAAGAAAATAATTGAGCCTCGTTACCAACTGAGTTTAAAACATTATACAAGAAGTCTCAAAGGAGTAGATATGGCAATCCTAGCCAAGAGTTTATCAGTTTCTGTATTTTGTTCAATGTTTACAATAGGGAATGCAAAATCAGAGCTAACCTCAAATTGAATCTAACAACTATTAACATGCCTGCTGGTAAAATACAACGCTAGGAGTTACAACTATTAGATGTTCCCTGGTGCTAATTTTATTGGACATTGTTGATGGTGTAATGTAGTAATAACTTTATATTAAAAAGCAGAATGCTTTTAAACTGATGGTCGTGAGGTAGAGGTCTGTGAGTTAGACTACTACTCTAAACGTCTGGGCTTTAATTCCCAGTACCGGAACATCATATTTTAACGACCCTTCTCCCTCGCAAGGCAATGGCAAACCAGCGAGGTATTCTACCTAGTATAACTTCCCTGGAATGTATGCGTTTCCACTTCTCGTGGTTCGGAGCCTACGTTCAGCTGTAGGTTCTCTATGTTTGTGCTTCTTTAAACCGCGCAACACAGGCGCAAAGGAGAAGGTTGCTGCGTCTCGTAAGAGACTCAAAGAGAGAGAGAGAGTACTCAAATATATTTGAATTGTGGAAGTAAATCCAAGATTAATGATAATTATTATTCACATTAGTACACGAAATATCTTCAATATCATTAAATCTAGGTATATTATATACTACTCATAAAAATCTTCTGAAGTCAATCAAAAATTTTACATACATATCATATATGCCTAGGTGACGTTGCTCTATTGCAGAAGACATAAATTCAAACAGGGCTCTTTTTTAAAATAAGGAGCTACAGTACAGGCGTAATAATATGACTACTCATTTATGTGAATGGCATAGTAAGGTAAGCACCATAATTTATTATTTTAACTAACTGTAAGTAAGATGAACAATAAGTAATCACGCAAAATATGTCTTGTATTGGCTATGTGCTGTTAGAAAAAATTCTGTGAATAGTTTAGGAATCAGCTTAAATCACAAATATTTTTAAAATAAAGTTAATTCTTGTGGTGGTTAAACCTGATCTTTCTTATAACATGTCCAAAATCCCTATTAATGCACCGCATAAACTGATACCAATCGTTGAGTAATAATAAAGACCCATAAGAATTACTACGGGAAGGACGGCGTAAGCCTGTATGTACGCTACAAGGCTAAGTATTTCCATCTTACAACTTTTTTTTATTATTATATTATAAAATAATAAATATGTAAATCATAGAGTTCGTGCCGAGCACTCGTAGAGTTCAGACGTGATTACACTGCGCTCCACGAGTGTAGGAAAATTTTGCGAAGTTACTGAATTTCGGTACACGGACTAAAACAAAGCAGTTAATTAGATTAGATCAGGTTAGTTTAAATTGAATAGTTTCCAAATAAATGCTAACAAGTTTATTTAGTGGGGCTAGGATAAATAAACGCGCTTAGTGCGAGTTTTTAAACATAAGTGTTCAAATTAAATTAAACAAATTACTGTAGTTTATTTTATTTAAAGCAAGTCGAGGCGTTAGGCTTTAGGTTGTTGAAATAATTAATAATAGAAGCAAATTAGATCATTTAGTGGCGTTTTAGGTAAAACTCCCGCGTGTAGTGCCAGGTTTAAAAAAAAGCGGTCATCAAATAAGAACGAAGGGCTACCTGCCGAAAGAATCGAACAAAGCGTTGAACTAAAAATTGCACGGCAAGGGCGAAAGCACATAACCCTGATAGGAATTTGGGTAGTTCTGAGTACATAAGCGCATAAGTTACTGAGAATAGTTCAAATACGTCAGCTTGTTAAAATAAATTCTCGAAATTTATCATTTCTTTTACTTTGGTGTATCTCAATAGATTAATAGGGCAGTTAGTTTAGCGGTTTAAATTTTAGTTAATTTAATTATGCATTAGTTCAGTCATTCATTTTGGTTAGCTCACTAGTTCACTTTGCTAAACATTTAGTTTTTCTTAAATATTAACAGGTCAACTAGTTTAGTGGCTTACTCTCAGTCGACGCATTTATTTATTTTAGTTTTAGATAGCCAATCCATTCATTTTGTTGCCAGTAAGTTTTTATTTAATTCAGTGTAATCTTAGTTGACTTTGTGACTTGTGTTGGCGACGAGCTCGGGAACGGGCGTGCTTTAAACGCCCTCGGGTAAAATTGCTCAGCGAGACGTTAAAAAAATTTTTTTGGGTGCAAACAATCAGGTGCAAGTGCGTTTGGGTCCGAACCTGGGAAGGAAGGAAGGAGGAATACCACCGCCTCTACCGGGCGATCTATCAAAGGGGGGGGAAAAGCAGTAAAAGCTAAGTGATTGACTGCTTAAGTAGCCTTTTGTAGTCTGCAGTCTTTTGTAGTACTGGTAGTCTAATAGAAAAAAATAAATAAAATTAAATTAAAAATAGATATTAAAACGAGGGAATTGTGTAACAAGTCCCAGATTCATTAGCAAGACCGGAGGCAGTTAACCAAAGAATAACCAAAGCACACCAAGTCACACATATGATTCTTCCATAACATAACATAACAACATAAACTACCAAACGGAATAAAGAAGATAATGTACAATTCCATCATAGCCACAACGGCTCTATACGGATTGAAAACCACCGCAATCACAAAAGCCAACAGAACGGCACTTCGAAGTACGGCAGAGAAAATATTCAAAATATTTCAACTAATCACGGGGGAAGAAAACACCTCGACGGCACAAGGAATTCTAGAAGGGAAAACAATAACTAAGTGGTTCACTACATAAAAAATTAAATACTGGGCACATATTCTAAGAAGACCTGCCAACCATCCTCTACAGCAAGCGTATGCCATGCAAACAGAAGAAAAGAAGATAGGAAGACCATGCTTCACGTGGAATACATCATTGGAGAGGGACATACGAAACACCGGCATACCTAAAGAGACATGGGAGGACTGGGCACGAAGAAAAGAGGATATCCGAAGAGAGGTAAGAAGAGTATACGCACTGATTGAAGAATCCGATCAAAAATCGACTGAAGAAGAACAGGATAACGAAGAAGAAGAAGAAGCAGTAAGAGGGCGAGGAAGGGGAAAACGAAGGAGAAGGAACGAAACAAGTACCAGTGGGGGAAAAAAACGTTGAACTCAGAGCCGACAACAGCAGAGGGGAAGGCTGGAAAAGAAGGAAGAGGAATCGAAAGTCGACATTAAAATTAAGTGGGAAAATATGATTTGCGGTTAATATGAAGTCATTAGCTATTAGGAAACTAAGATAGTTAGAATCCGTTACCTTAGAACAATAGATAAATAAGAGATACGAATAATGTGAAATTTTGATACCAAAGTTTATTAGGGTCAAACGCATAATCGCATAACGGTCCCGGCTACCTACTCAAAATCCCATTGACGCGTAGCTTACTAACTACCCGGTGTTGCAGCAGCGGTGCCTTGCGGTATACAATATACATTGCAAGCATGCTAACGCGATGTAACACCCCACCCTGATTCCACCCTATTCCATAAATTCCTCCCCACCTACTGGCATTGGGTGGGCCTGGCGTAATTCAGGAGTGACCCTCGAGTTAGCTCCATGTCAGATGATGATGATATATTATAAATAATAAATATATAAATCATAATAATATAGGATATTCTATTTAAAATGAAAAACGAATATCAGAAAGTTTCATATAGTTTCAGGTGTACATTAGCAATCTGCAATTTCGCTTATTTCAATAAATAAATCATAAGAATGTTCCTATCGCCTTGACAACCGGTATATACTATGTTTTTCTGAATACACCCATACTTGCTATTAAAATACTAATATTCTTCATGTTCTTGCACCCCCATTAGTGTAAATTGTTACCGTTGACAATATGAACAATTTTATTCCGGTCACATTATTATGAGTGTACTATATTCTATTCTACTATAAATCGACAGGGATTACAAGTACACGCAGGCAAATTAAAGAATAGAAAACTTGGTACTTTTACGGTTATTGCTAAACAACTGCTAATTTCAAGAACTAAAACTACACAAACGTCTATAAAAACTATGTATAGGTACGTATTTCTCTAGAACTGCACTAGAAACTCACAAAAGGAAACGTGAAGTTAATGCTCTGGTTTTCAAAGTTATGCCCATTACGAGCCCGATAGGCTGTATAAAAGCGATCTTCAGCAAGATGTTCCTGTTGGTTTCTCCTTCATTACAAGTCAACAGGTTAATAACGGCATCGGTTGTAGAATAATACCAAAATTGTCGTCACGTGTATTATTTTATGCTATAAATTGTTGCTGTACAATATTTTATGTTGTGATGTTGAAATTCATATTAAATTAGCTCAACCCTACTACTAACTTTTATACAAACATTTGCGTTAACTCCTCGCATTTGCTAGAAAAAGACCGTAATTAAGCTATTACACAATCTTCACACACATTCTTCTTAATATATAAGAACAGGCGTAAGAATTAGGTGACAGTTTTAGTATCAAAACATATCCGCACCTAAAATAAAGGTAATTAATGTTTGCAATCTTGAGTAGAAGTGAGCAGTAAAAAATGGTATAGTAGATTACGCAAACCGGGGCTGCATTAATTAAAATAAAAATAGGAAAGGTAATTAGATGACGTCTATAATTTATTATCATAAAAAAAAGGTAATGCACTATAAAGCGTGTAACCGGTTTTTGGAGTTTAATGTAACTTTTTGGCATGCTTTCTGAAAAATAGATTTAAATCTCTTATCATTACTACGTCATTAGATTTTCTGCTTACAGTGATATAGAAAAATTGTAATAGACGTTGTTGCCTAAATCCCTTAATATCTATTATTCTGAAAAATAATGATGTGATTAGAAATGACTTGATACCCGTTTAAAACTCATTTGTACGGAAAATACCTTCTGCACCCTAACTGTATACACCCTGCACTGGATTTAGAACATTTGCTAGAGATTTACATGTGATCAAAGTCCTCATAGAAGAAATAGATAAAATTATCTGACGAAAAGCAGTATGCAAACATTTTCGATTATAGCGAAGGAGCTTCCACCCGTAAAATTGCTAATTAAGTGCAGTTTAACCAATCAACCGTCGTTCGAGTAATTAGGAAGTATGCAGACGTTGGAAAAAATGAAGACAAACTCCGAAGTGCCTCACCAAAAATACCTTCCTAATGATGGTAGGGTGTTAAGAAAAACCAGTCTGGCTGACAAGACCCTCAATTCCACGGAACTGGCCAAATTATGGTCAATAGCCACACAATTTTGGACTCCGAAAACGCAGAGCACGCAAGAAACATCTGCTTTCCGGAGAAACTCTGCCGTTTGGAATGAGTAAAAAAGAAACGTAGTCATTGGATCATAGAACAGTGACCGTTGATGCTATTCAGTGATGAATACACCTTTAATATCATTAATCATGCTGGTAATAATTATGCCAGAAGATTTTCAGAGGTAGAATTTTCGCACTTCCAACGATAAAACACTCAACTTTTGTTATGATATGGTACTGCAGAATAAGATGTCTCCTAGTGGGAAAGATCTGTTTGGAGCAGAAAAGTTTATTTTCCAGGATGGCAATGCACCTTACCATAGAACAAAAGTGATTTAATGTTGGATGTCGACCAATAAATGCGATAGAATGGCTTGGCCTTCACAATCCTCAGACCTTTATCCCAACGAAAACTTGTGGCAGAGGATCATTTAGAAGAAAAAACCGAGAAAACGTGAATTAAATCGAAGCTTATCAGTGCTTGGTTTCACAGTATTTCTAAAGAAAAACTTGGAAAACTGGTAAATTCGGTTCCAAATATATGCAAATTAGCCATGAAGATTAAGAGTTGGTCAATAAAATATTACATTATTCCAATATTAATCAGTAAATTTGATCTATGGCTGCTTTACTATAGCTATTAGTGTACTTCAATACCTGTGCGGATAACTACTTACATGCCTATTCCCTAACTCGAAATCCAATAGAGGCAAATAGAATAGAAATCACGCGATCCAACAGTTCCTAAATGGAATTCCCTAACGTCTGACAGGTTACAATAAAAATTAAAATATATTATTTTAATAAACGTTTTTCCTAATTCTTCAACTGAAGCAGTACTTTTTCACACCACGGCAGCTATAATTTCGTAGTATAAAAGCTAGTTGCAAGTTAAAACGTTCCATGCAATTTGGGCCAATAATATCAACATGGATATCATATCATTAGAATACTTTTCATCTCTGCATGTACAGGGTCGTCACACGAAAATGTTGGATTCTACTGTAACTTTCTTGTTTTTGAAGATATCGGAAAATTTAAAAATATTATCTTTGCTAATTTTAAAGAAACATTCAATATTAAAAAAAAAAAGCACTCGAGTATCCCATTACAGAGATATAATTGTCAGCTTTGTTTTCTTTCTGGAACATCCTATACATTACTTATCTTCTGATTCTTCATTTTTGTAATGTAATGTCATGTAAGCTATTATCTTTTATTGTTTACGAAATATTGATAATTCAAAAAATCAAATTATATTGTTGTTCATGTGTGTCATATGTGTCATTTATTGATAATATAGAAAGCTTGATATGCAGCAAGATGGGGCTCTGCCGCATAACATAAGAGAAGTTACCGTATATTTAAACAATCGGTACCTCGAATGGTTCGGAAATTATGGTACCGCACGGTGGCCTACAAATACTCCTGACCTAACATTTTTGGCTATATTTTTGTAGAGCTATTTCAAGTCGGTAAGGGACAATTGGGCGCCGCCGACTGGGCGCCAAGCCAACTGGGTGCCAAGCCAACTGGGCGCCAAGCCAACTGGACGCCAAGCCAACTGGGCGCCAGCCCAACTTGGCGCCAAGTTATAGCCAAGCATAACGTAACACAAAATTTTACCATGCATTTTTACGAAATCCTTAGCAGAATATTATTATTTTGACAAACGCTAAAAAACTTTCTGCTTACAATAAGCAATTCACAAATTTCTAAGAATTTCGTAATGGTGCCTTATAGTACAGGCGGTTAGGTTAGGTTGGGGCCTCGGTGGTCTAGTGCGGGAACGCATTGACACTCGAGGCCCCAGTGAAATGCAGTCAATCCGCTGGGCGATCGCCTCTCAGCTGGGGCGACCGCATTTCTCTTAGTTAAGTTTACGGTGCATGTTGCATGAATGTTTAGTGTGTAAGGGGCGCCCGCACCCCCCTGAAGTAATGCGAAAGCGGTTCCTGGGGGGGGACGGTAGTATGAATGAGTGAAAAAAAAGTTTAGGTTAGGTTACAAAATTTTTTTCGGGCTGTTGTTAATTTAATAAATAAAGTTTGTCAAAATCACACAGTGTTAATTATGACATAAAAGAGGCAGAGAAAAAGAAATATAGCACTTAAGCAAAATAATAGAAAAAGGAGTCTGATTTATAGAATAAACCGAAAAAAAGTGTTTTTGCAGAACAGCAATTTTCAAAATTTGGATTTTATTTCCCTGGATTGTTTCCTGTGGGTTTATTTTAGTATAGTTTTTCTTAGGGTTTGGCTTTATTCCTTTATTAATTTAAATATTAGTTTTGGGCTGGCGCCGAGTTGGCTTGGCGCCGTGTTGGCGGGCGCACAGTTGGCTTGGCGCCCAGTTGGCTTGGCGCCGAGTCGGCCGGCGCGCATTCGGCGGCGCCCAGTTGTACCATATTGCCTATAAATATCGACTTGCAAGATTTTGTACATTTAGCATGGAATTTAAGACTAGCTGATAACATTAACCAACATCCTGAAATAATCGAGAATTACCTGAATAATTTTGAAAGAAGATATCGGTTATGTGAGGAAAAGCAAAGAAGGCAGTTTGAACAAATGTAAAATATTACATTATACAGTAATAATTAAGTAAATTACTATATCAACCGTAATTAGTTTGAATTATTGAATTATCAATATATCGTAAACATAGAAAATATTAGCTTATAAGTAAATATCGATGGAAATAGAAAAAAATTAAAAATCAAAAATATAATAATATACAGGGTGCTCCATAAAAAGACCAAAGTTGATAGCTATACTTCCGAAATTCCATTCCCTATTGTTTTTTGATAACAATATTGAATTCCTTGTTAAAAATTAGTCAAACAAGCATTTTTTAATTTTCCGGTATCTTCAGAGACAACAAAGTTACCGTAGAAACAGTTTCATGTGACGACCTTGTATAGTATATCGGGTGTCCACGAGGTGAGGTCACAGCATGTAACTTTTTTGTTTTTAAACGTATTATTTTGAAATTTTAAATTAAAAACTACCCTCTAAATGCGCAATTTCAAGCATTTTGTAATCATAGTTTTAATTTGTTTTGAGGTTGGCTGCAACTGTTATCAACTTTATATTTTTAAATTCAACTTTGTCATTTTTTGTGCTAATCTTATTCGCCATAAAATTGGCAATGCGCTGATATGTATGACAATGACATTTCCGTATAAAATTGCTAATACATCCAATTGCTTATTAAAAAATTAAAATTTCCTTTATTCATAATTATTATTTTTTAATTTGGCTTAAGCCGGTCCCAGA
>JABXWE010019820.1:0-12707 GCA_014611495.1 Limonius californicus | reverse complement strand
CTAACAACTGTCAAATCGCTGTAAAGTAACGACTTTCATATGAAAAGTCAATGGCACTCTCGATAGAGTGATCCGACAAGTGATGATGCAGAGGAAACAAAAAAGTTTTATTTTCAATTGCATAATATTCAACACACTGTATCTCGGAAACGAGGCGTTTTAGGAAACATGTTTATATGAACTTTTATTCTTATTTTTATGCAAGGAATCTCACCCTGAATTTTTTCGCAATATTAATGATACACCTTGTATTTCGGGATTAGAGAACAAAACAAATATTTATAATCGCAAATGGCTTTATTGTTTTCCGAAATATTCTCCATGAAGATCAATACACTTTTGTATGCGTGTGAACCAATTTTCGAAGCACTTATTTCACTCCGATTGAAGTATCTCCAAAACATGCATTTTGAACGCTTCAACAGCTTCTTCAGGTGTCGAAAAACGTTGACCTCGCAATTTATTTTTGATGTTCGGGAATAAAAAGAAGTTATTGGGTGCCAAATCAGAACTATACGGCAGATGACTTATCAAATCGACGTTTTGAGTGCTCAAAAAGTCACTTCGAGCCGATGTGAGAGAGCTCGCATTATCATGGTGGAGAATGATCCGTCTTCGGCGGTTGGTTTCCCTTATTTCTCCGAAGACTTTTGGCAAACAAATGGTTGTGTACCATTCAGAATTGACCGTTCTACGTTGCACCAATGGTACGGTTGAGAGATGTCCAGTTTTTCCGACAAAACAGGCGACCTTTTGCTTCGAAGTGCTTCGAGTACGAACGACTTTTGTTGGGTTTGTCTCGCTTTGAAAGACCCCTACAGTCGACTGCTGTTTACTTTCGGACTCATACGCGTAGATCCACGATTCATCACCTGTCACGATGTCATACATATGTTTTGAAGCACCACGATCGAATATTTTGAGCATTTCTTGCTACCAATTGCAACGAGCTTGTTTTTGAGCGATTGTCAAATTATGTGGGATCCAACGCGAACAAATGTTTTTTACGGCCAAATGTTCATGCAATATTGAATGTATGCTGGTCCCAGTAATGTGTAAGGATACCTCAATCGCACGATAAGTCACATGACGATTATGCAGTATCAGTTCACGCACCGCATCAATGTTTTTCGGAACAACAACCGATTTTGGACGACCTTCACGAAATTCGTCGTTGAGCGAACTACGGCCACGATTGGATTCGGTAAACCATCGATAAATACTAGTCCTTGATGCTTCATCGCCAAAAATCAAATTAAGTTCATCGATGCACTGTTGTTGAGTTAATCCACGTCGAACGTTGTAAAAAATAATCGCACGAAAATGTTCACGATTTAATTCCATTTTTTGGCCGATATGAATTTTTGAAGTTACTGTAAGCAACACAAATAACGCTCGTACATATGTCAAAACATTCTGAGTACGTATACCGTCAAAAATGTCAAACTTTACGATAGAGACGTCAATTGCCAGATGGCAGCACTAGGGTTGCTCAATCCCAAAATATAAAAGGCAACCCTCGTAGTATCCACACAACTCATAATTCTTTATCATGTATTCTAAAGATAGAGAATTAGCACTTCATAGATTTTACTAATACCCAAAGTTCCAAACATTTGATTAATCTGTACTACGGGCACTAGTGCTTAGTATTTGTGAGCTTGCCATCTTAAATATCACTTATTATCAAAGTCACGTTCTTCCTCACCAGAGATAGTATATAAACGTATATCCCTAAACCACAGCTAGATTCACTATTTTTGAACTGAAAAACTATTCTAGATTCTAAAAATCGGACTGTGGATCCCAACAACTGGGTTTTCATTTTCGATTGGGCTGACAAAACAATTAGTAGGTAAAACCCAATCATTTTAAAATCCTTAAGTGGTGTTAAAAAGGTTCAATTCTTGACAGCTCTAACAGAAATTTTAAGTAAAATACAAAATCCGTTTAAAAAACAATATATAAGGCGGATCATCGGAGAGCGCCTACGATCAACTTAAAACACTTACAAAGTAGGCTGCAAAAGCAATTACAAAAGACAAGGAAGCTACGTTGTAGACAGAGAAATACGGAAACATACTAATGGCAGAATTGATTACTTACTACTACTATGTAAGGTTTATTTTGCTGTTTCTAAAACTAATACATCCTGAATAAAACAATCTGAAACGGATTGACCTTTTATAAAAATATGTTTTTCAAGCTGAATTATGTTCTTTATCTTTATAAAAGATAATGCGTTAAAGGTTTGTTAATGAAAATACGGTATAATACGGTAGTATGCTACAGGTTACCACATGAGGCTTTCAAGTTAGGTGCCTAGGTTTAAAACCTCAGCACCAAAACCTCAGACTTTTAACGAATGTTCTCCCTTGCAATGCAATGGCAAACAAAAGAAATATTTGTCTAATAAATCTTCTCTAGAGTAGAAGTGGTTCCCAAAATTAAGCTGTAGGTCTTCTCGATTAGAGATTAGATTAGATTAGTTATGGGCAGGGTTGTTTACGCCCTTTAACACTGCGACTTCTTTTTCTTCTTCTTCTTTCGGTTGTATCTCATTAGAATTAATTCCTTCAAAGATTTGGAACCTTCTGAACTAGGGTTTCGCTTATTCAAACTGGCCGGCGGTTGTATCTCATTAGAATTAATGCCTTCAAAGATTTGGAACCTTCTGAGCTAGGGTTTCGCTTGTTCAAACTGGCCGGCGGTTGTATCTCATTAGAATTAATGCCTTCTAGGACTTGGAATCTCCTGAGAGCTAGGGTTTCGCACTGGACTATTAAATGGGAGGCAGTTTCTTCTTCCTTGCCACAAAATCTGCATATAAGGCCTTTCTTATACAGTCCTACGACAGCAGTTCTCAAACTTTCGTATTTCGCCCCCCCCCTTTTTACTTTCAATAATTCTAAATGAAAATGACCCAATACGCAGGAACTTAGATTCAGCAACAGCTTCAATCTGAGTTAGTTGAAAAATTATTTGCCATACAACTTGATGAAGCAACAGACAGCAGTAACGATTCTCATTTGATTTGCTGTAAGAGATTCTGTCAGGGAACTGCAATAGTTGAAGACTTGCTATTTTGCAAACCTAAACATGAAAGAGCAACTGCTGTCGAGATGTTCAGAATTATAAATGATGCTATTATAAGCGCAAACTTGCAGTGGAAGGATTGTGTTTGAATTTGCACAGATGCAGCTCAAGCCATCTCTGGTACATATAACAGTTTACAAGCTGAAGAAGGAGACTCCAGGAGTAGTCTGGACACACTGCATCGTTCATCAAGAAGCTTTAACATCAAAATCTCTAAGTCCTGGACTAAATATTGTTTTGATAGGAGATATTAATGTAGTTAATGATATAAAAAAAAAACAAAAAAAGAATTAACAACAAATTACAGTTATATCAATCTCTGGAGCAGGCACGGTTTCGCAAGGGTTTTGGTACTTGTGATCATATATTAACAGTTAGAACTCTGATAGAAAAAACCACAGTATATCATATACCACTGTTTATTGCATTCATAGATTACGAGAAGGCTTTCGACACGATTGAAATGTGGGCATTGGAGGAAGGATTATGGAATGGCAGAGTGGACCATCGCTATACGACCCTGATTCATAATATATATATATAAGGAATCATCTATAAGGGTTCGAATGCAACAAGCTAAGGTTAAACGCGGCGTTAAACAGGGAGAAACGATTTCGTCTAAGCTCTTCATCAATACCTTGGAAGACACGTTCAAACGGTTAAATTGGGAGGGAAGGGGTATAAATATAAATGGAGAATATCTCAACCATCTTAAATACGCAGACGACTTAATACTTATTGCCGAAAATAACGAAGACTTACAAAGCATGATACAAGAACTTAACCAAGCATCAAATAAAGTAGGTCTACGAATAACCATATCAAAGACAAAGGTGATGACGGACACCAAACACGTACTAGACATTAGAGTGAACGAAAAGACACTGGAGCAAGTAGAAAAATATGTATATCTAGGTCAAGTAATAAAACTTAACAAGGAAAATCAAGAAGCCGAAGTAAGAAGGAGAACCAATCCGGATTGGGCTGCCTTTCGAAGGCAAAGTCATATATTAAAGAATAAGTCAATTCCTCAATATCTGAAAACTAG
Source organism: Limonius californicus (assembly GCA_014611495.1). NCBI lineage: Eukaryota > Metazoa > Arthropoda > Insecta > Coleoptera > Elateridae > Limonius > Limonius californicus. The sequence continues at coordinate 8,563 of JABXWE010019820.1, read as the reverse complement.
GGTTTTTGATCAGTGCGTTCTGCCCGTTATGTCTTATGCATCACAGACATGGGTTCTTACAACGAAAAATATGGACAAGTTAAGAAAAGCGCAACGTGCAATGGAGAGGCAAACGCTACATATTACTTTACAAGATAGAAAAAGAAACACTTGGATCAGGAATAACACTAAAGTAGTAGACATCAGAGAAAGAGTTACCACCATAAAATGGAAATTTGCAGGGCCTAATGCGAGGCAGACAGACAACAGATGGAACAATATCATTCAAACATGGCGCCCGTGGATGGCAAAAAGAACAAGAGGACGGCCCCAAATGAGATGGTCCGATGATATAAAGAAACATGCAGGTTTAAGAAGGGCAGAAGACAGAAACGATTGGAAATTTTAGTTATAATGCTTTCATTGTGATAAATATGTAAAAGATTAATTCTGATGTCTTGTTCATTTACTCGACGCCCCCGCCCCCCCGCACAGTTTGAGAACCATTGCCCTATAATAGGAAGATGTTGTCTGAAGTACCAGTGACCCATTAAGGATTATATCAGTATTACAATTTGAGTTGTGGGACTATTTTAGAAAACTTGTGGCGGTGGTTGCCTATCATACCTTTACCTTGTCCTTGTCGAGGTTAGAGTCTCGAGTGTTGCGAATGTTTGATTAAAATCCATTCTTTATCTGCCCCTCTCACTATCCTTTTAGTTAGACCGACGACAGTTTGAGACGCTGTGAACGATGTATAAGATCCCGGTTTGTTAGCTTATCTAGGTTTTCATTTTCTTCTGTGCCTTTGTAGACTAGCAAACGCAGTGTTAGGAAACCTTCCAGACAAGCTCTGACTTACTCTGGTTCAAATTTAACGCTTTCAAAGCTGGTTGACTATCAGAGATAATAAGGATGGTTTTGTTAGCATAGCCCCTTCTTATATTCTCTTCTACTATTACTAAAGTTGTATAGATTTCTGTTTTGAAGGATGTGGTAGTTTGGCGCAGACATATGGAGGTACTATATCTCGGTTTGCTACCATATACTGCAGCTCCGGTTCTATTAATTGTACGTGAACCGTCTGTATACCATACTAAGCTTTTTTTCAAATTTGGTAGATCCCCTTATCACCATTCTTCACGTTCCCGTAAACCTGCTATCTACTTATTTAAAAAATAAAGCACCCGAAAAGAGAGATAGAAATCAGCTATTGTGAGTCTTCGAATAAAAGAACCCTATAAAAACTTACAAACTCTTAAACACTGTCTAAAAATAGTTCCATACTTTATAGCAAAGCAATACGAAATTGTGTATCATTAATTAAATTCTATGAAGAAACACTAATTTTCAGTTTGTATGCTTCAACAACTGCATCGCACCCTGGCAGTGACCTTAGTGATAATTCTTTTAACATACACACCGTATAAACGCATATCGAATACAGGAAAGTTCTAATTGTGTCGCACTTCTAGACAAATATAAAACCTCGTGAAATAAAAACTAAATATCGTTTCAGTTTGTAATTCAAAGTACTTTGTTCTATCTCAGAGAATACTTGCTATTTACCTACTTTCTCATTTTAGTCCTCGTATAATAGGATAGAGCAGTCACGAAAAGTAAATAAACATATTGTGTTGTATAGTTAAGCAAATACAGTCTTAATAGTAATTTTAATTGGAGAGAAATATCCAACAGTTTGTTTATACTATAACAAGCGCTAAAAAGATTTTAAGATACTGTTTTGTGTGAGTGCTACAAAGCATGTCGTAGCTGTTATATTACTTACCGGCCGTATCTTTTGTTTATTTCTTCGAATATAAACACAACCAAAGTGAACTTTGCCTCAAAGCGTATCTCATCACAATAAAACGCTTTTTAAAAAGTAATCAAGGAACAAACAAATTACAGCAACCAGATTATACAGATTTTAACGGGCGCATAAACTATTTTAATTTGGTAATTGTTTAAACTGGCATTTATTTATAGTTCAATTCACGATATGCAAAAATTTTTCATAGCTCTCCTTAATTTGAAAACGTTTTGATCACATGTTATAAACTGCATACAGGTATATGGGAATAGTAGACACGTATTGCCCAAACGCAAAATTACATTCATTTTGATGTTTATGGATCGGAAGCCCATTAGTCCTAATATTGTGTAGAAAACACTAACGAAGTTGGGCCTCTGTGTTGTTTTTCATATTTAAGAAACATTTCACGCTTAAGAGTCTCTCCTCCCGTCATCCTTTTAACGATATAAATTGGCACAAAATGAAGCACCAAACGTGCCTGAAAGGAAGGCTATCGAACCCTTCTTGGGTGTATGCCAAGTGAGCTTTCCTTTCCATCGCAAGCCCAATGTATTTATTAGATAATTGAAAATATATACATTGACAATTTGATAACTAAGGGACACATAGATAATAAAGACAAGAAAAGCATAATCATTAAGGGTGATGAGGCTTACATAAATTCTTTTGGATCAGTGCTTCTACAATGTACTTTGCGTTACATAATGTTATTCTATTTATGTATCAGCTATGATAGTTTTAACAGCATGTTCGTAATAGCTAACGAAAAACATCATATTCTAGTCATCAAATCATAAAAAATATCTTTATATCAAGACCTATTCAAGTAGTACAAAATTACTTCAAACTAAAAGCTTTCGAAAATTGTTAACCATCATATTTACCTATTAGCTAGTTTATTTTTTGTAGCTTGGCTTTTGTAGTTTAAAAAAAGAAAATGGTTATTCGTTATATACGAACCATTTTACAATGGATTTCTAGTTTAACCAACTTTATTTAAACGTGTATCTACAGGGTGATTAAAATTCGCTTCTTAAGTTTCTTGTCTTGTTTGGAGATATTCAGATTCGGTTAAACTACAGCGTAGTTTCGTACTTTTATGGCTATGAGAATCTGCAAAAAATATACCTTAGCTATTTTAGATATCAATGAACGATCTAATTTTCGTTTACCACCTTAATTAATTACAAGTAACACAGCAAGATGGTACAGGCTATACTTCCAAGTAACATTTTTATGCTGAAACAATAATCTTTTATGATGGGAATTAAGAAAGCAACCTGCTTGGCCACAGTTTCTTGTGAAAAGTCGTTAGACTTCTTATTCTGAAAATATGCTACGTTGACAAATAATTATTTATAAGCTATCTATTAATGGAAACATAAGGATATGGTATGAGGTATTCTTAAGTGCTTCTAAAAACAATTCAGTACAACAGGAAAGGATATGAAGAAATCCGACCAAGTGATCAATGGTGAATTGTGTTATTGTAAAGTCATACCGTAGCAGTCTATTGGTTACGTTTGACCATAAATGTTTTTTAATTGGTGGTTATCAGGCATATAAATAGTCATTTTATGTGATTTTACTGTATTTGCGATTTTTCTATGCAACTACATTTTTGCGATTTTCTTATTTTAACTTTGTTGCATAATGGCGGACACGTTGGAACATAAATCGTATAATTATGATCCAAATTTATTTATGGAACCCAGATTCGGTATAAACTTTTTGAAATAATTTTTTGTCTAATAGCCATGTGCTTCCGTTAACCATAAGCGATTTCAAAAAATCCGCAGTACGTTTGTTAAATTGATTAATGAGAAACGACGATCACTGAAACCTGCCTAATACAGAAACTGTCGATGATGCTTAAGAAATATGAAAAATTTTACATTTGAGGCATCTCTTGTAATAAGTTAGTTTTGTCTTGTATTCATATTGGTACGCCATACCATATATACGTATAAACGTAATTGAGTACAAATCAATAAACTACGATTTACGTCAACGTTTACAAATTTTAGTATCAACCATCTTCATTAGGATTTTGTTGAAAACACTGACTTAGGGTTCTGCTTTAGGGAGAACTTGTGGTTTAGGTGATTGCAAGATACACGTGTAGCTGGGCATCGTTTGCTTTACTTTTGCTTCGTAGTACGCTTTGTCGGTAATATATTGCCATAGGCAATGTATATGCTTTCGTGAAGTATATAGGAAAATAAGATCATAGGATATGTTGAGAATGAGATTAACTGACCATAAACGCTAAATGAAATTGGACAGGACTGAATAGAGGGAACGGACACTCTGACTTTCGGTGTTAGCAACATAAATAGTAAATAAATAGATAAATCATAGATGGGAACCGCACGTTTAATTTATTAGTTGAATGTTTGTTATTCAAATGTACAGAGGTAAAAATAGGAAGGTGTGCAGTTTTGTTAATCATTAAGGAGAGTACGGTTTATCAAGAGTGTGGGCGGTTTGGTGGATTTAGTTATGAAATATGCTCAGTTTTATATGCAACGCACCACTCATTAAAAATATAGCTACGTGTTTGAATATTTGATAAAACAATTTTTTATTATTGCATATGAAATGAACACTATTTCCATTAAAAAAATCAAATGGTTGTGGTGTTCGTCTACCGTATCTCATCAACTTGTTGCTTAGAATCAAAACAATATCTAGTGAACATTTATTAGTTGTTTCGAGATTTTGTTACATTTTCTGACAGAATTAATGTTTTTAAAATGCCTCGAGTAAGACACATTTCACATTTTTGATAGAGGTTGAATTATCGGCATGAAAGAAGATGGCCTTTCTTTCTGTGAAATTGGTAGAAGGGTAAATCGGGACCACACTACAGTTGCACGAATATGGTCTGCTTGGTCAGAAGAAGGCATTCAGCAACATTGTCCACTGGTAGACCTCCACATAGCAGCAATGTTCACGAAGATCTTCGAAGAATGGCTACACGAGACCGCTTTCAAACAACAAGGTCTGTTGCTGTAGACTGGATGCGAGCTCTTCACCGCCTTGTGTCAAGGGCAACAATTTACAGAAGAATCTCTTCTTTTGGACTGCGATCCTATCGTCCATTCCAACGGCTCCCTTTAACTGCACATCACAAGGCTGTTAGACTTGTTTGGTGTCAAGAGCGGCAGCATTGGAATTAGCAATGGAATGACATTGTCTTCAGTGGCGAATCAAGATTTTGTTTGTGGGCAAATGACGGCCGGAGGAAAGCACGTCAATATCGAGGGGAAAGACGAAATCTAGAGTTTGTTGAAAGACGCCATACAGCTTTAACAGCTGGAGTTATGGTTCGGGGTGCGATTTGTTTCGGTAGAAGATCACCTCTTCTGTTCGTCCCAGTCACTTTAAATGCTCATCGCTATATTCATAATGTCCTGGAACCAGTGTTAGTACTATTCATGCAGACGTTGCCAAACGGTCTTTTCCAACAGGATAACGCACGTCCACACACTGCAAACATTACCAGAACGTACCTCCAACAAGCACAATTGCAAATATTGCCCTGGCCTGCACGATCACCGGACTTATCGCCGATCGAACATCTTTGGGACATGATGGGCCGGCGACTAAGATTATTGCCAAGAGCTCCTAACAACTTAGACGAGCTGAGACACCAACTTGAGGTTATATGGAACGAGATACCCCAGGAAAACATAGACCACTTGATAGAAAGCATGCCAAGACGAGTAAATGCTTGCATTGCTGTTCATGTATCACATTATTAATTTTGTTTTCGTTGTTGTTATTGTTTTCTTATAATTGTTAATACCTTTTCATGGAAACCTGATCATTTCATACGCAATAATGAAACATTATGTTAGCAAAGTTAGACCTTTTCGATAATTTACTGCCAAAATTCAATTATAGTAGTGTAAAGACTATTGTCAAGCCATTTGCTGAATCCTGCTCCATTGTCCAAATGGCTGATCCACCCACAAGTAGCTGAGGGGACCTGACCCTGGTTGACAGTTGGGTTTTTGGTGGATTTCGAGGTCGTTATTGGTGTCTGTTTCTCTTCTTTAGTTGCCTTCTCCTATCGGAGGTTGGTGATCATAACAGCAGTTCTTATTTTCGAGACTACTGCCCTAAATAGTTCTACCGAGTTGTACCAGTCTCGTAAGGATTTCAACCAGGATGTTCTTCGCACAATTCGAAGTGATTGAACCTTTTTTTGTTTGTAATAAGAAGCGACCTTCAGTCGCCGACAGTTTTTTGTATTACCAAATGTAAAAATTAATTATACATATATTGTTTTATTCGTGTAAGCTCCGACGCCATTGGCCGCGTAGTCGTTTGGACAAATTACGTGCGCCAGTGACGGCGAGTCCTTTTTGCTTGACCGATCAAAATTGATTATCTGTAAAATAGAGTTATTAAAATCACCTTTTGCTGTCATTCTTTTGTATTGCCAATGATTTCACTATGTGTTTTAAAATTCAGTATATCGTTTATTATTTTGTATTTGTATTTGTTTGTGCATGAATTTTGCAAGCTTCATATATATAGGAGGATGCACAATAAAGGTGAGTCCGATTCCCGTAAGCTGCTGGCCTCAGCCTTCCGCGAGGACCTACAATCAGCTGTGATTTGGAAGGTGGCGCCCACTAATTTTGACCCACTCTGTACACAACTAGGAAGATTTCCTCCCGTAAGCGATTTCGTGAATCCCCCTACTCCTCCGAGCTAAGCTGCATGCCTTTTTCCACGTATCCTGTTGCGGGTCGACGAAGAAGCTCGTTAGGCTCGTAACATAATTTTCGTTTCTTTATTGTATTAATTAGTTCTCGTTCTTTATTATCTGATGTACGACTTCCTCACTCATCTTCGTGTCTTTTCTTAACCCCTAAATCCCGTTTCCTTGTACAAACTGCTGCAGAGGTGTACAGCAAACACAACGCTTGGTGGACGCTGACTGTTAGAAGGGCGTCGGTAAAGGAACCTGCTCCGCTGGGTAGCAGATAGGAATAACTCCTGTTCCAAGTTAGCGCATATAGCATGTCGACGCTTATTTAACATTACCCGATTTTGAAAATACTAACGAAAGAAAAATATGAAACCCACATGCAAATCAGGATGTAGTATCCATTTGACCGTAGAACTTACTAAAAGCTACCACTGAATTATCACAATAAATAACCTTAAACCTATTGTGATTAGGTAATCGTATCTTAACTACCTTAGGACCATGAACGAGGGTTTTCTTACTTAAGGTAAATGTAAAAGTGGAAATACAGTACAATAAAATATATAGTATCCAACACAATACGTCGGACAGTAAGATATAAACACGTTTCTGTCGTAAACGAAAATTAAGGCAACATGTTCCATCTAATAAAACGTATTCTCGACTAATAAAAGAAGGCGAGAACTAAGAGAATAAAATTAAGTATTATGAGCCTATATTTAACTTCACGTTTTGCGTAGGTCGAAAAATCGCTTTCGGAAGCCTCGTCTAACCGCTGGTCATTTACATATGCCGTTTTCCTATAAATTACGGTTGTGACCATCGTAATAGCTAGGATATTAGAACGGCGAACCTACATAACTACGAAGGCATCAATCGTTCAATAGGAATTATCTAGAATAACTTCGTGGAAACTAATTCCCAAGTTCAAATGTAACAGAAACGAATTTCCCAAGGCATCAACTGTCAAATATGATGAAATGATGAATTATTTCTCACTAATTCGGGACTAGCCAAATTATTCAAGTAAATTTTATAAAAAGATTACTAATTTAATCGCGCAACGAGTTGAAAATGGAAAACTATTTAAGGAACTTATTTGTAAAATCAGCCTAAAATGCATCTTTAGTTCAGCGTAATCAAATTATACTATTTCTCAAACATTACAATGTTAGTATTAGTTTAAAAAATTGATACTTATGTTTAGATGACCAAATACTGAAGTATAAAAGTTTTCATATTAGTCTTGAACAGTTTATTTATAGTATTCTAAGTTGACATTATATTTACATAATTATACTATTTTCGCTAGTTTTCTCGTTTGTTAAAGCGTTGTTTTTTACTACATTTTCGAAATGGATCATCACAGTCGAATGTTCAAAGATCCTCGGAAGGCTCTATCCGAAAATATAAATTATTAGTGAAATTGTAGATCATTATTGCAATTGAAGTGTACTCTGTAATCAGGCTCGTGGGCTATAGTACTTGTAACAGGTACAACTTTATTTTTATAATTGTATTGGCGGGTACAACTTTATCTTATGACTTTTGTAGTATAGAACTTAATTCCTACACCGTAACCCCGGTATTCGCTCCCTAGCGACCAATAAACCTGCAGTATCTAGTCTACCTAGGTCCCAAAATCGCGCTACCAATAACATTATTATTGATTATCATTAATTGGTGTGATTGTTGTTACCCAATTATTTCGTTAATCGAATATAAACCCGCTGTTTGGAGACGTAAGTTGCATGATTTGTAAACATGCGTTACTGCTAACTATGTAAACGTTTATTGATTGCGAGTACGAGCCCATGGATAATGTGTCTTCCACAAACGCGTTGTTTTCTACATGGTAACTAGTAGTACAGTACCTCCCAGTAATATAACTGAACAGCATATTATCAAATGTTCTTGTTCCTATTAGACAGATCCGAATATGCGCTAAATGTAATAGACACTCGAAGGTAAGCCTTATATTAATGCCAGGTAGGAGATGAAAAATTTGACGCAGATAGAAGCTACGCGAAAGTAGCTAATAA
>JABXWE010019819.1:0-18119 GCA_014611495.1 Limonius californicus | reverse complement strand
TACGTACGTACATACGTACCCACCCACAGACAGACATTTTTTAAAAACCACTTTTTTGGGTTCCTAGAGACCCAAAACGGATATATCCGTTAAAATCTCGATTTCGAAAATTTTCATGATTTCAATACTTACCCTATACCTATAAGGTATGGGAAAGTAAAAATTAAAGTAACTCTCGAGTGCCTCGAATTAACCGCTATTTTTTGACCTCCCCAAGCATTCGGCATGCTTTTTACCGGGCGAAAAAAGACTCGCTGAAGGATATTTATGTCTATTTCGGTCGGGCTGACGCAGAAATTGAAAACTTTTTAACAGGTATAAATTCGTGCCGCGAGGAAGAGAACAACAACAGTGATAACGGCGTAATGGATTAATTTATAGCTTTAATAGTGCTCCTTCAAACAAAAAATAGACCTTAATGAAATTCCTGGCGTGCCTCCGCATCCCATGTGCTGCACATGTGGTTAATTTCTACGGGTATCGCAATCTTATGAGAGGAGACCTATATTTGATTGAAAGGTATTTTCCACTTTAGCAAACGGTTTTTAAATGTATGCCCGCTAACGCCTACGACGACGTTCACTTAATGTGCTTGTGTACGTAACGACGGCGTACAGGACTGTATTTAAACTTTACGTAAAATTTTTACTGCAAAATGTTGTTTTTGCTGTAGGAATACTTAGTTTTATTGTTGTTCTGTTATCATAATATAAATATTGTACAGTATGATTGGAAAAAAATTTCTTAAGTGTTGGCTACGGAAAACAAAACATGTGCCGCTTTACTCGGAAAGTAAGCCGGAAGTCTTCCGGTAAACTGAACTCAGTTCCGGTTTAAACCCTAGGCCTTCTGAATGAAAGATAAACGCTCTACCGCTGAGCCACCGTCCATGATTTCTCACTAAAATCTGTGCTTTTTATATACCGGTCCGACGATGGATAGCGGGCGGCAAGAGGTAGAAGCACGGTGAACACGCATACCATACCAACGTGTACGTCACAAGCTTGTTGTGTTTCTTTTTTCAAGCGCTGAACCAAAAACGTCCCTGCAGGACAGATTTTCTACTTACACCCCTGCCTATACTTAAGCCATACCGATTATATCAACTTTTCTTTCTTTGGAGGTTAGTTATATCATTATCACAACATTTCCTATAATTATTTCTTAGTTATTGAAGGATAGTTCAGTTTTTTTACTCGAAAAAAGGCTATTCTTATTATGTCTAATAGAATAACTTATCATCCGCGGGGTTTACAATCTACCTGTAAATTTGTTAAAGTCTTTCGAAGATGTTGAAATTGGATTTGAATTGCTTGACAAACCTGGACGGATTTTATATAAGTTGCATTAAGATATGAAATAAATACAGCTGCATAGGTTGTCTGAAAGAGATCTAGCCATTACTATATTGCAGTTTTGTTTCATCTTTAGTTTACGAAAATTGACCTTGCAGGTAGCATACTATTTTCTGCATTTAAAAATATGCTTACAACGCATAATTAATACAAATTACAAGGAACATAATATGGTTTATTCAGCTAACAAAAATGTTTACGTTTACACATTACATTAATTAACACACAGCTATTACATAGTTAGCAAATAACTTTCTAAATTGAGATAGTTTTAATGTCTATTTGGCTTATTTCGGCATTTCATTACAGAAATTTAATACTTTCTAATGCAAAATTCTCTGAGAGCAAGCTTTTTTTGCTACTTGTGTTCTAATATGATTTACCAATATTGTTACGTACTTAATGTAATTTATATTTAATCGTTTTGAAATAATAACGTATTCTAATAAAATCCCCACGTAATAAATACGAAATCTTCGGTTTGTATGCAAAATAACAAATATAATTCGCATGCTCTATTCTGCAATTTTTGTAGTCTCTGCATGTCTCCTATGCTAGATACAATATTCAAAATGTGGTGCAATAATAGTTTTCTTCGATTGTATTCTAGACCAAATGTTTAATTTATAACTGATTGTATTAAAGAAATTATTGTAGTAGTAACTTTACGTGTTGCCTATTGACACGTTCGTTAAATAATCTATTTCTACACCATCTACAAAACCAATTTGTTGCCGTATTGAATAACACGCAGCTACTGCTAATTATCGTTACTTCTTTTTCAGATGTTAATTTACGTTTATTTGGTTTTAACAACCCACATATATTTTCAAGATCACGATTTAATTTAATTACTGCACTGTTCACGTCACTATCTGCTGTTGTTGTTAAAGTGTTATTTCAAAATATGATTTGGTAATTTTTACGGATACGTTTCAATCATTACTGTAAAGGATGAATAACAGTGGGCCTAAAATTGACCATTGGGGAACTCCTGAACGTACTTCCATCGCTTGGAAACTTCTAATCTCACGTCCAGATAAGTAATCGTTAAATCATATTAAAGTAATCCCCTTAAAGCCGCCTTTTTTATTTTTGTCATATTTTCTTTCGATTGTATCAACCATTTACGTGAAATTAAGACACACGGCTACTACCATTTCTCATGTTTCATACCCGGGCAGCGTCTTAAGTTTTTACAAACGACCACTAGGTGGCGCTATTGAGATGTGTCATTACTATTTTTGTAAAATTTGACATCTGTTAGTGTGAAAACAGTGGCAACTTAGTAATTGACCGCGTAGTTTGTTTACAGTGCAATTTTGTGAAAAAAATAGTAATTTCACGTGAAGGTTTTCGTTGGATGATTTTTTACGATTTTAGTAAAGGCCTAACTCATAACAATGCATAGAATCGCTTCGTTCAACTTTTGGTAATGAAACACCACCAGAACAGACTGTTTACAATTGGTTTACAGAATTTCGTCGCGGTCGTGCGTCCGTCAGTGATGAATTTCGTGTAGATCGACCAAAATCGGTTGTCATTCCAAAAAACATCGATGCTGTGCGCAACATGATTGAAGAAGCTCTGCATGTGACTTACATTGAGATAGGGGCATCCCTAGGCCGGTGCCGGTCAGAAGCCCGACAGCCGCAATCCCGACAAGCCATAATCCCGACTAGCCGAAATACCGATAAGCCATAATCCCGACAAGCCGAAATACCGAGTTAGATGTTATATTAATAGTGCAAGTGAAATAAAGAAACTAAAATACATAAGAATTGAGTTATAACTAAACATGTATTACATTAAAAATAAATTTAGGTATTACAATAATTTTAAGAAAGTATTAAAAATGGACATTATGTGCAACATCACGTACATAGTCCATAATTTCGTAATTATTACGATTACCTACAACACTTGAAATTTTCCTTTCTCTGTTAATCGAACACAACTTCGTAATATCTTTTTTACTGGACTTATTAAATAACTACCTGCTGCAGTGTCGGCTGTCGGGATTTTGGCTTGTCCAGATATTAGCTTTCGGGATTTTGGTTTGTCGGGATTGCGGCTGTCGGTATTCAGACCCTCACTCTCCTTAGGCATATTGAAGACTGCAGTACATTCGATTTTGCATGAACTGTGAAAAAGATCTGTTCCCGATGGATTGCGCATAATTTGACCGAAGCTCAAAAAAGGTTCGTGTTAATGTTGGTGTAAGGAAATGCTGAAAAAATTCGACCGAGGAACTGCAAAACCCGTATACAACATCGTAACAGGTGACGAAACTGGAATATATTCGTATGAACCGGAAACTAAGCAATAATCCACTGTTTAGGTGTTCCAAGATGAACCGAATCTCATAAAAGTTGTTCGTTCACGCAGCACTTCCAAGAAAATGGTTGCTTGTTTCTTCGGTTGTACGGAACATGTCGCAATCATTCGTTTAGAGTATCGAAGAACAATTAAAGCTGAATGGTATACACCAATTTGTGTGCCAGAAGTCATCGACGAAATCAGGAAAAACAACCGAAAACGCCGCATCATTTTTCATCATAACAATAACAGCTCTCGCACAGCACGTCAAACAATTGTTTATTTGAAGGAGAAAAACATCGAATTAATGTCACATTGCCCATATTCACCCGTTTATCGCCTAACAACGTCTTTCTGTTTTCGAATGCCCCACAAAAAATGAGTGGACAGCGATTTTCATCACTTCAAGAAGCTGTCGAAACCTTCAAAAACCATATTTTTGAGATAATCTTAAAGGCGCATACTTTGTAAAGCAATAAAACAGTTTGTTCCAAAAAAAATTTATCTTTCCTAGTATTTGTAAAAACTTAAAAGGCTCCCCCGTATCTTCTTTCCAATTAAACGGTTATTATAAATAATGGTTAACACATGTAGCAACTTAACCGGCGAGTTTTACCAGGAAGACTTACCACAGAATTAGTATGGAACGAATAGCGATCCTGCCAATGTAAGCCCTTGATTACCCCTCGCATCCTTGTACTGAGGGTAATCAGGTCCTGACTAAATTCTTGCATATCCCTTCTACAATATCCCTTCAACGCCTAACCATCTTCCAATCCATGTTTGCAGCGAGAAAGATTATGGCTAAAATCCTCTCCTTCATGGCGAATATGAGAGCATATGAGTACCCCAGGTGGGTAGGAAAAACTTCAAATCTCACACTTTCCTTCAGGTTTACCTCAAGGATTTCGGGGGGAGGCAACTACTTGCAGCGATTGGGGGAGGCCTATGTACAGTAGTGGACGCGATTGGTTATGTGATGATGAGTATAGGAAGATCGTAATCCTTGTGGGGAAATATTTCATGTTCTTCCGTAAAAACAATTGAGCAATCAAATACACTATTAAATTGTAGTCATCAATTGTATGGCCAAGTAAGAACTCATGTTTTGGTTTGCACCAACAACTTCTATAGAAAACTATGTTGATTACGCTAAATACTGTATTCGAAATGTTTTCTCCCGAGTACGTCCCCGTGCGTGTGCGTATTTCGTGCAAGGAAGACGCATGAGAGCCATTTAAATTCTGTGGCCCTTGTACTCGTATTTCTCCTCTTAGTTGTACGTACCACGAGTTGGTAGCGAATTATTCCCGAATAATTGCGCATAAATTGAGGAAGCACTAAGTGCCGCCCGCCTCCTTTCCATTACAACATTAAAATTAAAAATAAAATCCCGTCCTCCGGAGAGTCAGTCGGTTGGTGCTTGGAGAAAAAAAACGGCGACAGATTTAATTTCTTTTTAAGTTCAGTGATTGTTGTCGGTGCGGTTATTTTTAGCCTTCCTAAAAGTTCAAAGTCCAACGAGATGTATTGTGAAATATGATCGTTTTGCATAATGAGATCAGCTGGTTTTGTTTAGGTTCGCGGAGCTGCCAGGCTCGAATTTCCATTTTTGCGAAGGTATGGAGTTGTAAATGTGTCGTCCGTGATTTGGCGAAAAATCCAATAACAAAACGACTTCCCTGTTGGCACGCGCCCGACGGACGTTTATAGGTTATTAGAAATACATACGCGGGCACACAAACGCAGTTTTGTTACAAGATGTGAACATGTTACATGTACACGCCTACGTGTCCCAACAATTGGAAATGGATTTTTTTGGAATCGCCAGACCTTATACCAGACAGAGTTGGATAGTGAAAAAGGTCAATGCTGCGTGTCCATATTAGACTTATTTTCGATTTGGCAGCCTTCGACGAAAATAAATCAGTTCCAGTTTATCTTGATCGGAGCTGAAGGTTTATTTGTAATTATGTAAATTTCAGTTTTTTTTAATTTAAGAAACGTACACAAAAGATCGAATATACATGTATGTAGAAGGTCACAAGGTCAAAATTAGAAAACAAATGTTTTTAAGTAGCGTCTCCAGGGACGGATTGCCCCATCGGTACTTCTGTTCAAAATAATAGAGCCTTACAATACATTGTGCCATCTCAACTTTACTTGCTTTTTCAATCAGCAACTGTATCGGAATAGAGTTTTAGATTTGAAAGTTGATTAAAAATTAATACAAAGCACTGCAATAGTTTTTGAATTATAGGGTATAACTAATATTGTGATTTTTTTCACTGTAGTACACAGTATTATATTTAATTCTTTGAGCTTTTGAGATTTTAAAGTTTTGGCTATTTTAGTAAATAAAAAATAATCCAAATTTAAATGTAAGCCACTGATTATTTGAACCTTCGTCTTCAACTTGTCCCCCATTCTTTCCTCTTCCACCCTTCCCATTTCCCACCTGCACCCTCTCTTTTTTAAGTTCTCATCGTCAACCTCCCCCACTGCTTCTTATTTCACCCTTACTCTTGGCTATCTATTGCTTTCGTCTTCAAACCTGTTTCCACTGCTTCTCCTATGATCCTTACTCTTCTCCACTTATTTCCTCTCATCTTTGAGCCCCTTCTATAACCCGTCCTCACTGTTAGCTTTTTCGCCCTTACTCGTCACCACCTGTTTCCTCTCTTCCTAGAGCCCTCGTCTTCAACCTGTCCCCACTTTCTCACATTTCACCCTTAATCTTCACCACTCTTCTTTAAACCCTCATCTTCTACCTGTCCCCGCTGCTTCTCCTTTCAGTCTTACTCTTCTCCACTTAGTCCTTCCCTCTTGGAGCCCACTTCCATAACTTGTCCCCACTATTTCCTCTTTCACCCTTAATCGTCACCACCTATTCCCTCTTTTCCTTGAGCCTTCGTCTTCAACCTGTCTCCACTTTGTCACATTTCACCCTTACTCTTCACCACCTGCCTCCTCTTTTCTGTAACCCCTCATCTTCAACCTGTCCCCACTGTTTCTACTTTCAGCCTTACTCTTCTTCACCTGTTTCCTCTTTTCTTTGAGTCCTCGTCTTCTACCTGTCCCCACTTTTTCACATTTCACCCTGTCTCTTCACCACCCACCCCTTCCTTTCTTTAACCCCTCATCTTTAACCTGTCCCCACTGTTTCTACTTTCACCCTTACTCTTCTCCATCTGTCCCCATTTTTTCACATTTCACCCTTACTCTTTACCACCTGCCCCCTCTTTTCTTTAACCCCTCACCTTCAACCTGTCCCTACTGTTTCTACTTTCACCCTTACCCTTCTCCTCCTGTTCCCTCTCTTCTTTGAGCCCTCGTCATCAACCTGTCGCCACGTTTTCACATTTCACCCTTACTCTTCAGCACCTGCCTCCTCTTTTCTTTAGTCCCTCTCTTCAACCTGTCCCCACTGTTTCTACTTTCACCCTTGCTCTTCTCCACCTGTTTCCTCTTTTCTTTGAGCCCTCATCTTCAACTTGTCCCCACTTTTTCAAATTTCACCCTTTCTCTTCACCACCTGCCCCTCATTTCTTTAACCCCTCGCCTTCAACCTGTACCAACTGTGTCTACTTTCACCCTTAATTTTCTCCACCTGTTCCCTCTCTTCTTTGAGCCCTCGTCTTCAGCCTATCCCCACTTTTTCACATTTCACTCTTACTCTTCTCCACCTGCCCTCTCTTTTCTTTAACCGCTCGTATTCAAGCTGTCCTCACTGTTTCTTCATTCACCCCTATCCTTCTCTAGTTGTTCCTACTTTCCCTATTGTCGTCTCTTTCAACCTTTACCTATTCCTCATCAGTTTCCATTCCCATTAACAGATAACATTAATTTATCTTTATTGAAGGCTAAGTGAGTTTCACGTGGAATATTATTTAGTGCTGATCTTAACTCTATAAATTTTTGCACCGTTTTTTGAGAATTTTGAAACTCCAAAATTATAATAATAAAGAATGGATCCATGATTTAAATTATTGAATATTGGTATTCGTGGTATAATGCCAGCGACTCTCTTCCTTCATCTCCATCTTCTAGCTTTCTCTTCCTTCTGCAGTCCTTCCACTCCTTACCAATGTCTTCTCCCACTACCCCGTATTCTTATCCGATACTATTAACAAATCAGTTCTATGCTCTGGGTGTTTTCTAATGTTTTGAATGGCTATAAAAGTTGACATTTACCTTATCACTGCTATAACCCCCCCCCCCCTTTCCTTTCCCACCAGTGAGTAATATTTTGTTTCGGTTTGTTGCCTATTTTTCGAATCCATTGTCGCTTCAAATGGACTGTAATTCTCTATTTATAGTACTTTTAAATGTTAACTGTGATGTTCTTTGAGTTTCGAAAATTATAATAGATTTTCAACATCATTGCGGATAATAGAATTATGTCGCAGAGACATTTACTTCCCCCACACTCTCTTTCTACGTATCTCCACCCACCCTTTGTTTTCTTCCTAACAGCCAATTATAATTGTTTTATAATAGTAGTGCGCCCCCACTCCATTCTCTTTATACTCTACGTCCTCCCATCTCCACTTTTTGAGTTAAATATGAATTAATATTTTCTGTTTGCCATAGACACCTCTCATATTGACTGTTTAACTGTGTATTGTTTTCCTCATCTTGATTATTTTTACCGTCCGCTTTACTTAATACTTTTCCCTTCTATTATACTTGTTGTTTTGTATGCTGAATTTTTGGCATTTAACCAGTTGTGTTCCTGCCTTCCCAGCTCCCATGTGCGAAACTTTGATCTAGTTGTCGTGTTATTGAACTTGTTATTAACTAATTAACCATGTTTCTCTTGTTACAGGTGAGTACTTTTCCCGTATTACTTCCTCAAGAAAATCGAGCAAGGTAAGACATGCCCTGAATCCAGAATAGAGAATCGATTTCAAAACAAGGCCGAAGATAATGCAATGCCAGGTTTTAAAATAATCCAAGCTCACAAAAGCGTTTGACGTAAGCCGAAAGTGCATGATGCACAATTTCAACCAACACGTGTGCTTCTAATAAAATATTTTTATCAAGTGTATGACGTAAATGAACGGAAATATACGCATGCAGGTCCCTCATGGCACAAAATAAACATCCTTCATCAATCACCGGATAATTTAATCAAAATCCCATTTTATAGCGCTTAAATATCGCTCTCAATTGTTTTCCGATGCCGTAACATACCCCCTTTGAGAATGGAATGCAAGTAGGCGATAATAAAATGAGAAGCGCGTCCGCAGGAAGTTAGTTAATACAGGAATATTATTAAGTAACGGAAACATAACGTTAGAATCGGTTTAAGAGCAACTCAATATGGCGGAAAATGAGTCCCACGAATCATGCTTCCGCTATTAGATGTTTATTCTTAACCCCGGCAAAGTAGAATCCAATTACTCCAAAGCGCTGTAAACACCTCCCCATTGTGTATGTTGCGGGTCTCTGCAAACATTATCCCCCTTCCTAGCCAAGTCGCAGGAATCCGTTTGATGAAAAGCGGCTCCTTTGGATGCGATCGTAAAAAAATCTGCGTTATTCGAGGAGCTGACGAGGTAATGCGTCCTCTGTATTCATAAACCGAGACCTCGCCATCGGACTTCATCAATGTTTCAGCTCGTGCCGCCGGAACTCCCCTGAAAGTTGTCAGTGTTTCAGGACGAGACTTTTATTTAGGAAGTTTATTGCTCTTTTCTCTCGTTTTTAGTCAAGTTGGCGACGAGTTTAGGCCCCTACTTACGACCTTTTGATGAATTATTAATACGCTAATTTTTTTTTTGAAAGTTTGTGTCCTCGTTTGCTCTGCAGAAAGTTTGTTCATGATTTTTTCAGACAGTTTTATGTTTACCTTTGGAAAGTGGAGAAGTAAAACTAATAAAAACGGTTTTTTGGGTGTTAATTTTTGCTTGGGCAGCTTCTTTTAAAACTTACGGGTTTGCAGGCATTAATTAATTATGATAATAGAGAAAGTTTTGGCGCAGCACAAAAAAAACTGGTGAAAAAGCAACTGGACCATCAAATTTAAACCAAGTCAACTATGGTTGTTATATGTACCTACCCCAGAACGTTTCGAAATTGCTCATCCTTGGAACTATAGTAATGACATTTTAAACCTTCGCATCATAATAACATTAAAAGATCAATTTCGCAAGTCAAAACCAAACGTCGTTAGCTGGAAGATCTCCCGAAATTAACGAGGCACAGCCCCGGAAATTCCACCAGATAGGACGTTAAGCTAGATTTTCCCGAAAATCCATGTACAATTAATTAAGATCGGTCGTTTGCAGATGAGAGATGCGGCACGGACATCTACAAGTGTCAGCGCTGTAGTATTATGATCGGTGGTTGTTCGCTGGAACCGAGCCAAGCTCCAAACGTAATGAAGCCAACCACTATCAATGGCCCATGGCTCGTATTGTGCAGGCTAAAATAAAACTATGATGTCGTATGGTTTACAGATAGTCGAACAGATAGTTTATCAGAGCGTTATTGTGGGATTTGTGTGCGGGACGCCTCCCGTTTCCTTGTTTTCATTCATCTCCGATGGTGATGAGCGAAGTGATTAGCGGAATTATTGTCGGGTGACGTGTTGGGTTATGTAAGTGTGACAATTCGTGCTGATTGATGACGGCCGGGCTCGTAAAAATATGTCAGTTCTATATTTGTAAATTAGGACTAAGTAATCAATCGATCAATCAATCAATACCGTTCGGGGATTCGTCAGCGGCGAAAATAGAACCGTTTTTTGAATTGGCAAACAGAATTTAAATCTTGTTTAACCATTTGTAGTGAAACATACAGGTCGACGTAGGAATACATGTGCCCCCATTACTGTTTTAATTATTTGATTTTTCAAAGGCAAAGAAAAATACAACCCGTTTACTGTACTTTTAATTACTGTATTGTACGAATTTTTCGACGTGACGGGGTGTGGAAATTTGTACAAACCAATAGTAATAAATATCTCGATACTTACCGATAGGGTTTCAAAATCGGTTATATGTACTCATCAAGGTTAAATTCTTGGGAGCTCAGGATTTGACAGCTTCAGACATGTACGCGAAGTACTCGTAACGTAAACACACAAACAGTCAAGCCCCATTTCAGCACACATCAGCAAAGCACACAAGCAACAATACATTACTGCAGTAGCATTGCAGTTTCTACATTTCTTCTTCTTCTTCTTCTTATGTAGCATTTAGTAGCTCACCTTGGGCAGCGCGAGAGGACCATCTCTAGTAGCTCTCCTTCGGGGTAGGTCGACGTTGACATATCCGTCTTTAGCTGATGTACCTAATTTATAACCGGTACGGGCAACTACCACCGGTCTGTGGAATCACCCATGTCATTGTGATCACCAAAAATCCTCCGCATGTTGCCGTACGTGCACTGATTACCACGCTTGGTCAAGCAGGTTGAGATGAAGCTAAATGACCATGATGGATCACCAACCCTTCAAGCATTGAACAGTTTAAAACGGAACCTTGCGCGGGTCACCGATACCCAAAATCATTGGCGAGCTCGCAAAACCCCAATCACACTGACACAGGAATTGCAATTACTAACAACACTACATCATCAAAAATAAAAGCATTATCTACAGCTTCATACAACAGCTACTGCAGCATATACCAAAAGTTAATCTACACCACCTTACAAGTAGCAAATACAACCACTTCATTCCATCCAACAATTACTCAACACATATATTGATATCCACCTATACCAAAACACGTTTACTTTGCTCCTGTTTGAGAGCCCACACTCTGACTTACTGACTGGCCTACATTTTTCAAATCTATCTAACAGTACCCCTCTGCGACGGACCCCAATTTTTTTTGAAGCAATAACCAGAAACATAATTTATTAGACGTTTAGAAAATTTGCTGTAGTGACAAATACAACTGTATACAACAATATAAAATAATGAGTCCAACAATACTATTCCCACAGGAGTATTAAGATCTAACCCTCTCCAACTAACGCAAAGGGAATCTGTAAATGAAAATTACGAAATAGTGTTGGTAGAGAAAAATCAGTATCTATAATAGAAAGGAAAAAAATTGATCAAACTGAAATAGGATTGGTAAAAAACAACACCTCCCTCTAAAGAAGAAGGAGTAAGCAGAGCTAGAATTAAGTATATTAACAATTTAACTTTTTGAGTCTGCCCTACCCATTACTGAGTAAACTATGACATAATAGTGGCGACGCACAAATGGTAAAAAAGGGAGTTTCTAAGAAAGTTGCTTTCGAAATTATTACAAAACTTATTCGGGAAGTATCAAGGCATCAAATATCTTTCGCATCATCTAAAGAGGAGGAAATACGTTTGTGATTCTGACCTGTCCATTTCCTCAGAAACCATAGCATAGTAGTGGACGAAGAAAGACTACGAGAGAAACATTATAAGGAACTTTCTTAAAAAATTAGTATACGAAAATTAATGGAGGGTATCAAGGGTTTCATCTTAAGAAGAAGATACTAGGAGTGACATTTAATTATTTGGCCAATTATGTTTTCCAATTCGTGCTCCACATTTGTACATACATTTGTACATAAACAATCACGTGGTAGTGGGGAGCGAAAGATTAAGATAGGAGGATAATACGAAAATTGTTTTAAATTTAAAAATATAAGAGAATTGCTATGGGGAGTGTTATGTCACCAAACATTCTTACCTCTATTTGAAGCACGAGTCCTCGGTTTAACACTCCTGCGTAATACATGTCATATTGATAAAGGAGGCAAGGGTTAGAGTAGAGATACTGTTACGGGTAGAGGATAGCTCGGTGGTCTGAAGTTCACATTATTAAAACTATCAGTGGTAGAGGCTGCATTTGGAAGTGTGCAATATAGAGAAATATTTACAGTTTTGATAGGAAAATGTTTGCTAATAGGTTTCAATGTTACCATTACATTCTTAAAAATTTTATATATTTTATTTTACTAAACCTTAAATGGAAATGCAACCATTGAAAAACATTGCCACGCAACATTCCAAACGTTTT
Source organism: Limonius californicus (assembly GCA_014611495.1). Taxonomy (NCBI): domain Eukaryota; kingdom Metazoa; phylum Arthropoda; class Insecta; order Coleoptera; family Elateridae; genus Limonius; species Limonius californicus. The sequence continues at coordinate 5,428 of JABXWE010019819.1, read as the reverse complement.
TGTTCTTCCTTCCCTCCCGTGAAATAGTTTTGTATGAACCTTACTGAAGATGTTCTACATAAGCTTAAATTTAGGGCCAGTGGAAAAAAGTAGGGCAGATTGCACTGACAAAAAAAGGGAGGTTGGGAGCAGTAAATATTCCCAGCATAACTTAGATTTAGGGGTAGTGGGAGAAAAGTGGAGCAGATTGCATTGACAATCCAATGAACGTTGACAGGAGTAAAAATACCCAGCGTAACTTACATTTAGAGTTAGTGGAAGAAGTAGAGAAGATTGCATTGATAAAAAATGGAAAGTTAGAAGGAATAAAAATTCCCAGCATAACTTAGATTTAGGAGTAGTGGAGTGAAGTAGGGGTAGTGGAAAAAAGTAGGGAAAATTACATTGAAAATAAAGTAAAGGTTGGGAGGAGTAGAAATACCGAGCATAACTTAGATTTAGGAGTAGTGGAAAAAAAGTAGGGCAAATTACATTGCCAAAAAAAGTGAAGGTTAGGAAGAGTAAAAACAGCAAGCATAACTTAGACTTAGAGGTAATGGAAAAAGGGTAGGCCAGATTGTAGTGACAAAAAAAGGAAGGTTGGCGGAGTAAAAATTCCTAGTATAACGTAGATTTAGGGGTAGTGAAAAAAAATAAGCACATTGCACTGACAAATTAAAAGGAAGGTTAGAAGGAGTAAAAATTCTCAGCATAACTTAGATTTAGGAGTAGAGGAGTGGTGTAGCAGTAGTGAAAAAAATGGAGGGCAAAATTACATTGACAAAAAAGTGAAGTTGGGAGGAGTATAAATACCAGACTTAAATTAGATTTAGAGATAATGGAAAAAGGGTGGAACAGATTGCATTGACAAAAAAAAGGAAGATGGGACGGAGTAAAAATTCCCAGCATAACGTAGATGTAGAGGTAGTGGAAAAAAATAAAGCAGATTGCATTGGCAAAATAAAAGGAAGGTTAGAAGGAATAAAATTTCTCAGCATAATTTAAAGTTAGGAGTAGTGGGAAAAGGGTAGGGCATAACTTAGATTTATGGGTAGTGGAACAAAGTAGGGCAAATTACCTTGACAAAGTTGAAGGTCGGAAGGAATAAAAATACCGAGCTTAACTTAGATTTAGGGGTAGTGGAAAAAAAGTAGCGCAAATTGCGTTGAGGAAAACAGAAGGTTGGTAGGATTAAACATTCCTAGCATGACTTAGATTTAGAAGTAGTTGGAAAAAGGTACGGCTTATTGTATTGACAAAACAATGAAGGTTGGTAGAGCAAAAATTCCCAGCATAACTTAGATTTAGGGCTAGTGGAAAAAAGTAGAGCGGATTGTATTGACAAAAAAGGGGAAGGTTAAAAGCAGTACAAATTCCCAGCATAACTTAGATTTCGGAGTAGTGAGAAAACGGTAGGGAAGATTGCATTGACAGAAAAAAAAAGGACGGGAGGAGTAATAATTCCTAGCGTAATTTAGGGCAGAGGAGTAAATATTCCCAGTATAACTTAGATTTTAAAGTAGTAGGAAAAGGGTAGGGCAGATTGCGTTGACAAAAAAAAAGCAAGGTTTGGAGCAGTAAAAATTCCCAGCATACTGTAAAGGGTAGGACAGACTGCATTGACAAAGAGATGAAGGTTGGAAGGTGTAAAAATTCCCTGTATAACTTAAATTTTAGGGTAGTAGAAAAAGGGTAGGGCAGATTGCGTTGACAAAAAAGGAAGGAGTAAAAATTCCCAGCATGACTTAGGTTTAGGGTTAGTGGGAGAAGGCTAGAGCAGACTATTGACAAAAAGAGAATGGGTGGGAGGAGTAAAAATTCCCAGCAAACTTAGATTTTAGAGTAGTAGGAAAAGGGTAGGGCTGATTGCGTTGACAAATAAAAGCAAGGTTTGGAGGAGTAAAAATTCCCAGCATACTGTAAAAGGGTAGGGCAGACTGCATTGACAAAGAGATGAAGGTTGGAAGGTGTAAAAATTTCCATAGGTTTAGGGACAGTGGGAGAAGGGTGGAGCAGACTGCATTGACAAAAAGAGGAAGGTTGGGAGGAGTGAAAATTCCCAGCATAACTTACGCTTAGGGGCAGTGGGAAAAGGGTAGAGCAAATTGAACTGACAAATAAAGGAAGATTGGGGAGAATAAACATGTCCAGTATCGCCAATCATCTCTTAATAAACTGGAATGGATGTGTACCTAATACGTTGTTTCGGATTATTCCACCTCTTTTTAATGATTATAGGATTATAGCTATAATAGAAGGAGGGTTGTAATATCAGAGAGAGTAGATTTATTTACTATTTATAGACATTGATTGGCTAAGCTTGACTCTTTCGATTTAACAGCAGTTGAATAGCAGACGCTTTTTTTGTAAGATGGTTTACAGACTGTAAAAAATGTTTTACGGGGGAAAATTCGAAATTTCCTCAAATATTGCCATAGTTTCCAACTTTGAAATGTTATGAGCAATAAATTGCTCTGAACGACATTCTTGTTATTTCGCTTGGAAGAAAAAATTTAATAACGTGATAACTCCCTGTTTAATGTAAAAATTCGCATTTCTAACTAATCCCGAGTGGAAGCCTTAAAAGTGAGAAATTTTAGTGCCTGTAAAACGGTGTTATTCAAATGAAGACGTCTCAGTGTGCAGCGGCTGTCACGTTCCCCCTTGTTTTATAGAGTCCTAACGATTTAATTCGAAATAATTAAGTGTTAAGCAAACAAATGTTAGTTTATTCAGATTAGACGGTCCACTTCTCGCCTTTCAAGTGCACATTTCGCCAGTGCTCTGGTCAGTAAATTAACTTAATTAAGGAGCACACTGGTGTTTAGGTTTCTGGTTTGCCTTCCTCCGCGTCCCCTGGGCAAAAATCCGGCCATCTCGGGGATTAGGGCGTCGGTGTGGGAAAAGGGTGGCTGCTCCAGCTTCCGAGGAGAGAGTACATTTGTGATTGTCTTTAGAACTAAATACTGAGTTGAGCGCCAACTTTGTACGACGAGACTATTTGTCTTCGTTGTGTAATAATAATGTAATCCTCGGGGAGTTGAGACTCGGCTTATCAGCCTTTTAACGTAATAAACGTATTTCAGCTTTATGCGTATTCAGAACTAGGTAGGTACGGAAAATCCCGAAGAACTTGAAACACCAGGAAGAGATAATTCATCACTTTTTCTCCACGACGTCCCTTGACGTCACTCTTTTTGTTTCCTTCTCTCGAACTTCGATTTCAAGCAAGTGCATTTCTTGAAAGTTTAGTTTGTGCACTGCTATTGAGTTCATATTAGTAGATCGAAACAAAACATGTACAAATAGTGATTGTATATTTCTAGACCTGCAAAGCGTTAATATTAACTGATCCACAAAGACCATACGATATCAATCGATTGTATTAATATGATCGCGTTCCAAAGTTCATGTAAAAATTTAGCAATTTATGGTTTTAAAATAAAAGTGCAACCGCCTTTTGGTTGGGGGTTCTTATCTCTGTACGAATACCTTGCAATTCACTTTAATACAAACTCGGTGGTACGAAGAGGAGCAAACTCTCAATTGATTCCTCTAGTGGAAAAATCTGTCCTTTTGTGGTAAAAGCAGTGGCCTGGAGTGGCGGTTAATGTAACCGCGACGTCCAATACGATTCCGAACAGGACTTTCGTCGTCTTATTGAGTTTCCAAGTCGAGAATTCTCGGAATTCTCTCCAGGGGACGCGAACCCTTCCTGGACATCCACTTACATCCTCCCGCCGATAGACTCGGATAAAGTGATGACCAGGAGTTCGAGTCGGCGTTGGCGTGCGCCCGAAAATATTTACACATGCAAAAATACACACGCACGACCTTGCGTGACGTTTTGGTCGTGCCAGTCTACATGACTGCGAAGGTTTCTTGTTTGTTTTTGATAAGCTACGATACACAGCAACAATTAGAATTGTAGCTCTTTGGCTAGGATAAGAGATACAAAACGATATGTAAAACATTTCTACGATAACACAAGGTGATGTGTTAATGCAGGGGCGTATATAAATATTTTCGGTGGCCATTCAGGGAGAGTTTAGGTATGCAGGGATGCTTTTATCATTTTCATTTTAAATATCTTGGCTTTTTATACAGCATTGCAATAAGAATGTACGTAAATTATTTTCATATACAATCTAACTCTATACTGATATTTGGAATTTTATATATTTGCTCCTTATATCTCGGAAACCTAAAACAAATTTGTAAGTGATTGTGCCTACAAACAATTCTAGAAAACAGTTATAAATTTAAGGATTATCTTAGTAAACGTGCTCGTTGTTTACATTACAATACCCAATAAATATTTTTAGGTAAAGTTTGATTAACGATAAACATTGTCTGAGTATCAGCAGTTATATTAATGTTAAAATATTTAAACTTTTGTTCGTTGTTTAAGGAATAAAAGATCGCTGTAAGCGGGACACACAATATAGTAAACATTGCAAACCCAAACATTTATTTCCTAGCGCTTGTTATATTCAGGATGTCTTCGTACCTGACCTCTAGTAGGTAACTTGGACTGCATTACAAAAAAGACTGACATTTACTGAAATTCTTACATATTTAGATGCGAGTGTTTGTTATATTGCAAATACATATCCATGAGTGCAAAGCACGAGTGGTTATTGTCAACGCAATAATCACGCGCCATATAAACGCAGATAAATTTGTGAAATGTTTCATACTCTACATTAATATTACTTATTTTATATTTGGTTAGAAAATGTTCTCGAACTAAGAGAAATCAATTAAAACGTTCACTTTAGTCAAGTAATGAACGGTAACGAATGTGGAAATAGCACACGTGTTATATTTCCACTGTAAGAACTAATTAACAATACAGTTTCGTAATTAGTCAAAAAGATTTTGAGTGACATTTTCATTGGGAAGTCATTAACTTTTCTGCTGTTTACTTACAAAGAGCTTGCTTGTTTGTTTTCATTTTTAAATTTAATTCTGAATGATGAAAGTTCTAAAAGGAGTTGCCTAATTAATCTACAAGGTAATGTAAAATTTACACAACAGTATTTTTTGGGTTATCTGCTGTTTGCTTACAAAGGGATTGTTTGATTGTTTTCATTTTTAAATTTAATTCTGAATGATGAAAGTTCTAAAAGGAGTTGCCTAATTAATCTACAAGGTATGTGTAAAATTTACAAAACAAGGTTTTTTGGGTTATCTGCTGTTTGCTTACAAAGGGCTTGTTTGATGTTCTCATTTTTAGAATTAATTCTGATTGATGAAAGTTCTAAAAGGAGTTGCCTAATTAATCTACAAGGTAATGTAAAATTTACACAACAGTATTTTTTGGGTTATCTGCTGTTTGCTTACAAAGGGATTGTTTGATTGTTTTCATTTTTAAATTTAATTTTGAATGATGAAAGTTCTAAAAGGAGTTGCCTAATTAATCTACAAGGTATGTGTAAAATTTACA
>JABXWE010019817.1:0-23372 GCA_014611495.1 Limonius californicus | reverse complement strand
TTGAGCCAGTCGGGCAGAACGACGGAGTTCTGGTTGGCTGTCACCGTTGGGCAAGGACGGATCCGGTGGAGCGTGATCGTGTGATCGATGATGCGTAGGAGTCCTTAGAGGATAAACTACTGGAGTCCAAGATTTACTGAGTCTAAAACCCTCCTCCCTGTTTATGTTGTTACGTTGTTTTTCAATTTTAATTGCTTCACATATGATACGAGGGAAGTAATGAGGCACTCTGGTGAGTATCCGAGCATTGTCAAAGTCCATCTTATGTCCAGTTAAACCAGCTTAAATACCTCCGCTTCCCGGATTTGAGTTCAGTGTTATATTCACTCTGAAGATGCAAGCTGCAATGTCTTGCGAAACGTTAGTTTGTATGGGTTTACAAACAGGCATAAGCCGATTAAGTATTATTGTCCTGGCAAACAAAATACATCAAGATCAAATCCTTGTCCGCCCCAAGGTTTGATTAACATAAGCACACGGCTTTGTTTAGGCAGGCAGGGTCTACGAACAAATTTGACTCAAACTTCTAGAGCAAATGCTTCTAAAGGCAAAGAAGCTACAGGTCGGACCTTATCTGATAATGCTGGGTGTAGTTCCCAAATGACGACACGGTCTAAGCCAAAAGTAAATTGTAATATTGACAACGTGCATAAAAATAAAAGACTTCACAAAGCTGCCCAACCGGAAGTTGAAGAAGCAGTATTAAAATGGTTTGTGCTTCATCGCGGTCAGAATGTTACGGGTATTTAAATTGGCTTATTTGTTTAATGTTTATAACGAACTTCGGCTATAACGAACAAAAAATGTTGGTCCCTTCAAGTTCGTTATAACGGACTTCAACTGCATTTGTAAATTCGGGCTAAAGTATATACAATTTATTCTCTCAAATTCGTATATCGCAAATCCGAAGATTTTTCAAAAAATTATACTTTACAATACACATGTATGCCAAATTTCAGCTCGCACGGATTTTTTTTTTTTTTCATTACGAAGCATTTTTCGGCTTCCTTTCCTGGACTAATTTATGAAAAACTATAATACGACTTACCTTCCACAACATCATCTACAGGAACGACGTCCACGATTTTATCTTCAACAACGAATTGTTTCGGTATTGCACATTTCTGTAAAAGTTTTCTGACAGAATTGCATGAAATGTCTTTAGTTGCAAAGTGTTCCTCACAAATTAATTTCTGGCGTAAGTCTTCATTGGCCATTTCTGCTATAATAATGTTACCACAGTTTTTTTTCCATTCATCACATCTTTTTACATCCTTTACGGGGAACTTAAAATAACTTAAATTACGTTGATTCTTTACAGAATTTTTACAATTAATATACACACAGGTGTGACAACCAAACTGCTTAGGCATTGCTAATTAATTCAGTTAATATGTGTAAAATCACAAACACACTGTAACCGCACCACGACTGCAGAAGGTAAAATAAAAGAATTTCGGTAAAAACGGCGACACGCCACCTGTATGTCATTGCATTTCTACAGCACAATAATAATAATAATAAATGTCTTTATTTCACAAACGTACATCAAAAACAAATATATATTAAGTATAAACAAGGCCCATATAATTGTACCGTTGGAAAACAAGGGCGCTATTCAGACCAAGTCTGCTCTTCCGTATAAAACTCTTTCAACTCCTCAACGTTATCGGTAATGATTGGAACTGAATTAACAAAGTGGTTATTGATATCATCAGCATTAAGGAAGGTCCTTAGGAAGGGTACTGTTGGTCTTACATGCTACATTTAACGACTTCAACTCTTTCCACATTTGTTTGAATTTTGGTTTAAAGCGCGTGTTGTAAAATTACGCAGTGATTTGTAATAATCGCAGTGAACTGGATTCCTGGTTCTATTGAATCTCTGCTTGGCTTTATTACGCAGCGATATCAGTAATTTAATATTATCAGTAACCCATGGTGCTTTACGTTTAGGATTTTAACTGTTCTAATGGGGGCATGGGCATTCAAAACAGAGAGTATGGTAAAATTTAGAAAATTTATTTTTCATCTACATTCATTATTTCATAAAGTAAGTTTAAAGGGATCTGGCTCAAGTCATTGTAGAACAAGTCGTGCTCAAAGTTTTTGAAACATCTATAAGTTTTATAAGTAGGATTAACTTTAGGTCTAATAACAGATAACTTACAGTATATTAAGTCATGGTCAGATAGATGTTGATTATCAACTCCAGAGCAAAAAAAAGTTAAAATCGGAAACTAAAATATGAACAAGAAGTGAGGTCAGGCGCGTTGGTTCCTTAATAATTTGCGTGACACTTAAGGTTTCTATCATTCCATTAAAATAAGTAGTTTTTAAGGTGATCACTTACAATGCCTGTCCATACATTTAGGGAAAACCGTTGTTGGAAACTGTCTTCCACTATTTCGTGTGGATTCTCATCTATATCTATACATTTATACTAAGTGTAAATTTCAGATAATATTTTGAATTTTCTATGTTCTTTTTTCAGTTTACTACAATTTAATCGTATCGAGTCGATACGTTCTGATTCATTTTTTAGATACATATCTATAAATTTTAACCTTAATTAACAAGTTAATAGCGTCTTTCATGTGGTTCTTACAAATTTCTTTACGCAATTGCGCGGTTTCCGTAGTTAAATAGTTCGCGATATTCTTAGCAACATTTTTGCCACATTTAAAATTAGTGAATGCCACATTAAAAAGCGACAATAACTTAGAAATAAAATTTATAAAGCAGTCTGATGGCCTCTTCAAATATTTAATTTTTTCTGCACCATAAACATCATTCTTTATTGGTCCCGCATATATAATAGCAAAAGGGAATTTTCCAGTTGTGCAGGAGTCCTCTTGTCGTATATATAGGAGGTCTAATTATAAGAAAATTCTTTGAAAAAAATGAGTCGAAGTTATTAATTACACTGAAAAGGCTTTCAGAAGTGAGATTGTGTTAGGCTATACACACAAGCCAAAATTTAAAAAAGCATTTTAACTGTGGTTATGCAGTTATGTTTTGTGTCAAAAATAAGTATTTTATTCTAACCACCACATGCTGTTGTTAACATGCGCGAAGATTTGCATGAAGTACAAATTATTAAATATATATGTAATGCTTTTACCGACACCAGGATTAATACATATGCAAAGAAAAAATCATTACGAATTTTAGGCAAAGCAGCAACAATTAGGCCCAAACTGCATAACAGAATTTTATTTTACCATGTATAACTTTTAATAATTTTATTGGGTACAACCTTTATTATGTATAACCTATCTACATATTTTGTATAAGCTACTAGAAAATATATACTTAATCAAATCAAGTTATTTTTTACTTATCTATAAATTAGCGAAATAGTATATTTTTGTAGCAATTACGGCGGTATTATATTGCACATGTACCTATTTGTCATTAAACATATCTTTAAAACCACCTAAAACTTCCCTAAAAAATTATAGGAGTTCAAAAGATCGCAATTTATAGTTCAGCGGTAAGAATACATAAGAGAGACAAAGATGCATGCCGTACCAGCGCCTTATTCTTCCAGTTCAGTCATGTAACCGCACGATCCTAACACCGCGGCTGCAGAAGGAAAACTGAAAAAGTTTCGGTAAAAACGGCGACGCGCCATCTGTATGTCGCTACATTTCTACAGTACAGTAAGTGCGGTAAACCTGCGTATCTTCTCAAACTTCTCAATCAACGCTATACTGCTGAATTGCTCAGGTTCCAAAGAATTGTTCTATCACAGATTGTCAGCGTGGTTGAATTATTTATTCTTCTAAGAGTGGAAATTTTTGGTTCGCATTTTGTTGGGTTTACCTGTATTCGCCATTTACTAAACCACTCTGTTAATTGGTCAACTGCTATTTGTGCATTCGAGATGTCCGATTCCAGATTATAATTTTGTACCACTATAGCGAAATCATCGGCAAATAACGCTAGTTCTGTATTTGTTATATCTGGTAAGTCACTAATAAAATCTTTAGCATTTCTGATACATTCAAAATACTGATGCATCTACTACAGTAAGCTGATATTGCGATTGTCAAAACTATCACATTCCTGTTTGGTATGCACTTATTGTTGTCAACATTATACTTATTGAATGTGTACAATCCATATCTTGAACCCTTTATAATTCTTAGTGATTTAACATAATTGTCATAAACAGCTTTAAGGTTCACTCTCTTACTGCAGATGTCCAATCAAATTTCAACGCAACATCAGGAGGTTCCAGTATATGTGTCGCATTTAAAGATAGGGGAACCAGGATAACTCCGTTGTAATCACAGAGCTTGCTTACTTGTTGCGTTAAATGGGATCGATGTCCATCTACAAAAAAGACAACTGGTTGAGTGATATTCTGAGATTTTAAATATGGTAGGAAGTGATTCGAAACATATTGACAGAAAACTTCTGAAATGATCCATCAGCATTTCTCCAGGATCTGTTTCAACGCAAAGATCTGGTCCATTGTCCATCGGTTCTTCCTAAATCCTGCATGATAGTTTCCAATTGTCGTCTCTGTCAGTGGGGTAAACGTTGATTAATTATCCGTGTTAGGACTTATACGTAATATTAAACAAGGATATACCCCTGCAGTTCGAACAATTTGTTTTTTCCTTTCTTATATATGGTACATACGATTCCGATATTTGACTTTATATTTAAGCCTTCTCTTCTCTTTTATCTCCCTCTTCGTTCTTCCCAACTGCGCTCTGAAGCTCTTTGTTGGTTGACAGCTAACATCCGTCCCTATGCCTTCTTCTTCATCCCCTTTCTACTCTCTTGATTTCTATTCTCGATTGGATCTTTTCCCAATCACAAGCCATCCGATTGGGCGGGGGAATTTGCCGTGGTTTGGGTCGATCACGGTGGGCGACCTAATTCAGTCCGACGCACGGTGGGCTTCTGCCCTCAGCGCGCCCTCCGGTTTTTTAGGGCTTCCGTTGGAAGCATCGTCTTCCACGGAATGTTCCCGTTTGATACCAAATTTGACTGCCGTTTTCGGACCTAACCGACCAGGCTCCGTTGGTAGGGAGCGCTTCACGCTTCAGATTCCTGCAATTAACAACAATTGCGATCAGGTAAACAAAAGTTACACTGCCAAAGAAACACCAGCTGCATGTGAACAAGGAGAAATTCAAAAAAACTCTAGGAAGAATAATAGCAGACACGCTTCGAATACTAATGCAACCACCAAGACCAAAGCCAAAGGGATGAAATATACTAGATCGCAAAAAAAAAACACCATTAAGATAAGTCGACTGCCAAAGAACTTCTTGGAGAAACTGGCGATGGTACGAAAAACCCAAGCTTTGAATGTAATGCAATACAAATTGTAGTACAGTAAATTCACGAAGGGAAATCATATGTACTGAAAGTCCTCGAAAATCCAGCCTTAGGTGATGGTCCGTAATGAACTGAAAACGAGTTCCTTCCAATAGGGTCGTAGTTTTTCAATACACCGTAACACTGCGAGGCATTTCCTTTCGGTAACGGCAAAATTGCCCTCATTTGTGGCGAGTTAGTGCGGTCGAAATACATTTGTATTTCTGGCTCTGCGTTTATGAGAATTAAAGGGTTTTTCATATTGATTTTATCATTTTTCTGATTGCTTTCATCAAATCATTCTATTTCTTTTGTTCACATCACAATGCTCTGGATCATCATTTTAAATATTGTTCTCTTGGTTGATTTCCTGAAGCTTCCCTCCATAAATTAGAATAAATATACCTCGTAATATTTCTGCTTGTTTACTCTACTTGTTATTTTTTCACTGCTGTTGCCATCCTCGTTGAATATAACTCTCATGTATGTACCCTTTTCTACTCCCTTTTACATGTTCGTGTTCTACCGGTAGGTTTTTTATTTCCGTTTATAAGATATGCACATTTATTTTTGTTTATTGGTAGACATGCTTTGTTTGTATGCTTCTTGTAGTTGTTTTGAATAGCCAGATGAAAAGTCAGTAAAAATTTTTCGATTGCCAAAAGATATTGTTTATAATTGAATGCCAGAATTTTCAGAAAATAGTTTGTTGAACCAAAATTCCATTTCATTTAGAAGTGCATTGAAGTTTAACCCCATCGAACGGGAATTGACCAAAACCTAAATTGGGCAGTCAGTCAGCCGGCCATATCAATGTAGATCAATTTCAATTTTCAATTTTTTAGCAAAATTATTCCCTCCCACTTGCTAAAGAGATATGTAAAATTTCCTACAAATGCAGAAGATATTGAGAGCATGTATAAAATGTATTTATATTTGTGATATGGCGTACTTACAACTACTTTTTGAATTAAACAACCAAACATGTATAATAGTCGCGGGAAATTGATTTATAGCACTGACGGTCAGATTTTTTGTTCCAAGGTATCCTTATTTACACTTGGAGTATTGCAGCATCCGGGATTGTTGGGTCGAATTCTTAGACAAGTTGCGGAAGGACAAATATCACTGTCAATATTATTATGACAGTTACCTTTTACGCCGGTAACCGGGTCATCATCAAATACCATTATGACCGTGACGGTCAAACGGCCGATACACATCATGATGATTTTCTGAATCACGGAAATTACCTGAAAATGTTAGATATCTGTCTGTACCGTTAATATTTGAAACACAAACTGACGACACATTGTTCACACTTTTCCTCGTAAACGCTGTGCAGAACTTTCCGGTCCTTCCTTGAAGTATCTTGCAATGTCTTCTAGATCCATATCGCCAGAGAGAATTGGATCGACACAGTTAAGTATATTTAAACTGCAGTGTACTCGTGGCAGTATAATAATAAAAGTCAAGTAAGGCACCTAAACTATGTGAATAATAAGATAGAAATGAAAATGGTACATCATAAATACAATGATAGTGAACATATTCTTGAGAATTACATCTTGTACACACATTACGTGTATTTTGATCTAGAGTCGTGCAAAAAAACCGGCTAACAACCGGTTGCGTCATTCCCAACTGGGGCCACAAACACAATCAAAACCTTCCACAAAGTTCACACATGGCTTTGATTGTACTTCACGACTGGGAAAGTTATTTGCACAATCCTCTTACGGTAGACAGGTATAGATTATGATTTGCATCCAATTCTTCAGTTTCCTTTTAAAGTATGAATAGTGTAGATTACATTCACGGTGCCGAAAGTAAGATTGCTGACTTCGCAACACGAAAGTTTGTTGAGCATCGGGTGCTGGTGTAGGGCTGGACGAGGTTCCTGCGCGATGTACATATTATATTCGATCAATCGCAGTCAACTGTATGTTTATGTACCTTGTCTAGGGCTTTTCGCTTCCACTATTTCAAATCTGCAAACGTACACAATTTCGTAATGGCGTGTCGTGTTTGTGTTTAAAACTTTGATAGAAGATACGTATGACCTATATTAATAAGCTTGTGTGAATTTTTCTTATTTTCAGGATATCGTCATCTTTCTGCAGCATATTGGCGAATTGAGGCTGTAAATACTACACGGATTTTATAATCTTTCTTTTTTAGCAAAATATTTTGTTCTTTCATTTCTGATTAATTAAAATTTATCTTCGTATATTAATCACGAATGACGTTTGTCGTAGGAGGTGTTGTTGCAAGTATCAGGTTGCAACAATTGGTATCTTACCATATTTGACCAATCCTTCAACTTCAACTGCGTGATGCACTTGGTCTCGCATAGGCTTCTCTCGGTTACAAAATGAAGTAATAAACAACTCTAATCAAGATCAAGATGATTGTTTGCATGATGTTGTTGAAGTTCCTTGCAAACAGTTTTCCTTTTTTAGTGAAAGTTTAATTTTAGGCAAGATTGGAACTTCAAAGAAATATTTATCACAAAAAGAGAAAATTATTTATCGTGTATATAGAAATGTTTGTACTAAAATAAGTAACGTTTGGGAATGTTTGAAAAATGCAAGAGAAAACAGAAGTACGTTGTCAAGACTATACAATACTGATAAATTTCAATGAATAGATGAAAATTTAAATGACGTGTCTAAAGAGTTCATTAATTCCCAATTAAAAATTGCTGGTAAAAAAACTAGTGTGTGTAGATGGACTGAATAGAATAAAGCTTTTGCATTGTGTGTCTTCAAAAGAAGTACATATTTTATAGATATTTGCAATCGTATTTTTTGTTCCCCTCTGTAAGAACGTTAAAAGCTATTTTGGCAAAATTTCCATTTGAAACTGGACTTAATCCCGCTATTCTGGAACACTTCAACAACAAGGAAAGAAAATGCATACGGCAGATTGGTACTATGCGTTACTTTTTGATGAAACAATTAATCGGTGGTTGTGAAGATATAGGTTCTTTAGGAAGGTCAAATAAAGCAGCTAACCATGTTGTTTTTATGATTAGAGGAATTTGAAAACAGTGGAAAGAAGTAGTTGCTTATTATTTCAAAACCAACACTATTGCAGCGCTCATCTTTAAAATCCTTGTTAATTTAAGTATATAAACTTTTTTATATTTAACTGTGTATTATAGGAGTTTTGTATAGTATACAAATGTTAATTTACTGTAGTGTCTATAATGTATAACGGAATCTAATGATGCAAGTCAATATGTTTATTAAAGAAGTCTTTAAGCTAACTTTCACCCAATGGTTCCAGTCAGTTGTGCGCTATCTTGCTGTTCGCAATCACACTATTTTCCGCAGTGTTTTAACTCCCGCACCATGCGCTGCTTTTTAAAACATCACATAGCACGTTTCACTAATAGTAGTTCAAATGGCTTCACTCGTTTAAGACGCCGAATTAAAGTGGTGTTGTCCAGCAGCTGGATGGCTTCGTTGTTGGGATGACGATGTAGTCTCTCTTCGTGAGTCTTTGCAAATCTTTCGATTTCGCTGACGACTGTTACCACTTGTAGATCGCGGTGAAGATCAGTATTTCTAATGTACCACGGAGCACACACGATGCTTCGCACCACTCTGTTTTGGAATCTTTGGAACGTTATAGCATTTGTTACCTTAGTGCATCCCCACAACTGGATGCCGTAGGTCCACACAGGTTTAAAAATTTGCTTATACAGCAATACTTTGTTGTAGGTGGAAAGATTAGATTTTCTTCCGATAAGCCAGTATAATTTCCTGTACTTTAGTTGTAATTCGGACCGTTTTTTCTTGACGTGCTCCTTCCATTTGAGGTTTGCATCCAACGTCATCCCTAAATATTTAGCTGAGCTGCAGTTGGGTATCACTTGGTTGTTAATTGTTACTGGAACGTACTTGTACTTTTCGTTTGTCTGCCATTTATTAGCCCTGACATTTACACTATCTAGAGCTTTTTGTAGCTTGTTAGTAACACTATTCACATCTAAGTCTATCGCAATAATGGCAGTATGGTCTGCAAACGTAGCCACTAAGACTTCACCTTGTTTCACACGGAAGTGTCTCTCGGTTAGGTACGATTTAAGTAGCTGACTGTGTTCGGCCGGTAGGAGTTTGTCCATTTTAAAAAACAGACCATTATTCCAAACACCATAAAAGGCTTGCGCCACATCCAGGAACACGGTCGCGCGCACTTTTTCCTCTTCAAGCGATTGTTCAGTTACGTTTGTAATTCGATGCACCTGATCGACTGTAGAATGCTTATCCCGAAAACCGAATTGGTGCTCCGGAACAAGCTATTTGATATCGATGATTGGTTTGAGTCTATTGAGCACCAGTTGCCCAAACAGTTTTAATAGCATCTGTAGCAAGGAAATGGGCCTGTACCCCTGCACTTCGTTAGGATTTTTTCCCAGTTTCGGGATCATGATCACTTCCACGCACTTCCAGGCTTTGGGTACGTCTTAGTCTGAGCGCACTATGTATTATGGTTGTTATTTTCACTATCGCATTCCGAGGCAGTTTTTTTTAGCATCTCGCCATTAACTAGGTCAAAACCTGGCGCTTTATTGGAGCTAATTTTAAGCTTGATCTCGTTCATTACTTCCTTTGGGGTCACTGGCGGATAGGTTCCCCATGTTCTATCGTTGGTCCCAATCAACTTGTCGATTTTCGTATGGTTGGAACGCGTTTTCTAGACGTTCCGCGAAAACATCCACTAAAAATAATAAAACTTATGTTTCATGAAAAATGTTAGCTAGTGGTATGAATTTTAAAAATATTTCAACTTTTGAAATAAACGCGGCAAATTTTTCATGATTTTAGTTCTGCCACCCGACCACTAGGCGGCGATACGACGTGCATGTTGCTATGATTTAGCACGAACGTTTCATTTCTCCTAGTTGTATGTTCCCTGATTACATTCTTCAGTAATTATTTTATAAGGTAGGGGAGAGGCGGGCAAAATGGGGTACCTAAGGTTGGAAGACCCCTGCAAAAAAAACTTGCACATTTATAGGAACGTTAGGTGGTTTTATTATTAAGAGGGTACATGAACATCATAAATAAAATAAACTAATTTTTTCAAAACAGAAATACAACATGAAAACAAATAAAAAGTAACAAAAGTCATATTACCCCGTTTTGTCTGACAGGCAGGGCAAAAATAACCCACAATAACTCAGTAGGAAACGTAAACTAGCTGTTTGCAGAGTTCACAAACTCCTCATCGTCTTCTTCATCAATTCTGGCGCACGAATTATGTGCCCATAGCAAGCATTTGGAGCAAGCAATCCAACCTTCAGAAGACGCAGAATAAAGATCTCCACAATAAAGGCACTCCGCGTCGCTGTCGCAATTGTCTTGAGTATCACTTGAAGAATCACACTTTTTACCAACTTTGCAACTTCCCAAAGTTTTTGAAATAGGCAGATTTGGACCGTTTCTTCGTTTTTTAACGTATCGTTCAAGAGTGGTTTGCGGGACATTAAACTGAGTAGACGCCCGATAATATCCCATTTCGCCTTTGATTACAGCTTTAACAGTCTCTTCCATAGACTCTATAGACCCGCTCTGCATCTGAGTAGCACGTTTGTATTTAAACACTATCTGAAAAGAAAAAATAGTTTCAGATAGGACAAAATTACCCTACCCCGTCTTGCCCGCCTTGGACTAGTTTTAGGTTAAGCGTTGAAAAATCTCGAAAAGTTGTTAAGTTGAACAATCACTGTGATATGTTAAACTCAAGACTGTACAGTTTTTAGTAGAGATAACAAAATTTAGTTTAAAAATAACCTAGTTTTACTTACCTTGCTTTAAATTGCTAGTAAAATTTACAATTGCTACTCTGCTGCACTCAAACAATACACTTCCTTCAATTACAACGGTTTTGTTTACACCAGCGATTTAAAACTCGATCAGGGCAGAGCGTGTGAGTCTCGGGCAAGTAACGGCTGTAGTAAAATATAGATAGAGCTAGCGGTTTGGTTCTAAATCGCGGTACCCCATTTTGCCCGTCCACCCCGTTTTGCCCTCCTCTCGCCTGTGTAATGTAATTACGTTATAATAGCATTGAATGCCCACAAAGAACAACAACACAGCTGTCTCTGACAACGTTTTCAATGATAATAATCGTAACTTTATTTGCCCTTGCAAATGATCTCTGTTGGACAATAGCAATTTTTGTAAATAGGTGACTCTTTGTTGTTGCAGGACAATTTTGTAGGTTATGAGTCAATACTGATTAAAGCTGGCATTTGCTAGGAGTAGCGAAATGGGTTAAAAGTTTCTCATAACCAAACAAATAATTTGAAGCTTTAAAATATAACATGCAAGAATGATATATTTAAAAATGACACATGACTGCATAAATTCGAGTTAAAGCTTCAGCATAACATCGATACAAGATTGAAACGAAAATTCCCCGTAAATCTACTTGCAGCATTAGAATTATAAAATCTTGTACCATATTCATATCATATTCTTACATTTTCACATTTATATGTGAAGTATTACAAGCAACAATCAACAATTAAGAATCTCCAAAGTCAAGCATATGATGCTACAGTCGTTTTTGTTTGGGTGGCTTATTGATATTCTTTTACTCAACAACAACAAACAAATTACAACAACCAGATTAAACAAATTTTGACACGTGAATAAATTGAAGCTGCAAGTGAATATCCGTCAGAAAATCCGGTACTGGTCAAGAATATGGGTCCCAAACCATGTTCTCATTTATGTTCTAATTTATGTTATAATTAGATAATGTAAACATTTCCTAACCTAACCTAACCTAACCTAACCTAACTTAATCTAACCTAACCTAACCTGGTACTGGCCAAGGATAGGTTAGGTTAGGTTAGATTAGGTTAGGTTAGGTTAGGTTAGCAAATGTTTACATTTTCTAATTAGAATATAAATTACAACATAAATTAGAACATGGTTTGGGACCCATATTCTTGACCAGTGCCCTTCTTTTTAGGTTGATTTTTACTTTCCCATACCTTATAGGTATAAGGTAAGTATTGAATTCATGAAAATTTTCGAAATCGAGATTTTAACGGAAATATCCGTTTTGGGTCTCTAGGAACCCAAAAAAGTGGTTTTTAAAAAATGTCTGTCTGTGGGTGGGTATGTACGTATGTACGTACGTACGTATGTACGTACGTATGTGACGCTCCTACAGCCGAAAGTATTGCTCCGATTTTGATGCGCTTTGGAATGCCGGGGTGTATCGAAAATTCATCGAAAAAATAAGCTTTTCAAAAAAATCCGAAACCGGAAGCGGAAGTTACGCATGTTTTTTTTGGTATCACTTTTTTTGTGATTACAATTTTGAAACTTTTATAATGATAACGATAGAGGGTCATAAGACAAATCTGTTAGTTTTTTGCCGAACTCGCTAGCTTTAAAATGAAGGGCGCTATGATTTTTTTGAAAATTTTGAGTTTAACGCCCAATTACTCGAAAACGGATGAATCGATTCAAATGATTTTTATTTTCTGAATAGTATATGGAGGGTAAAATGAGGTGATATAAAAAGTTTTTTGAAAAATTATAAGGGGCCTAAATTACGAATTTTCAAAGTTTTGGAAATTTTCAAAAAATTATTTCTCAAAAACTGCTCCAAGTTTTTTTTTAACTTCATATGTCGACAGACCTCGCAAGGTTCTATCGATATGTTTTTTGAAGAACTCCGTAATTTTCCTGTGGCGCCCTCTACGAAGCTTGGAAGTTTGAAACTTCAAACTCCTTTAATTAATAAACGAAAAAAGATAGGAAGCTGGGGTTTTCACTGAATCGCTCAGTACGTAATGGAGCATATGAATATGTAAAGAAATATTACAATCGTAAATATATGTAAGCGCACTGGCCCCCTCCCCCCTCTTTTTTAGAAAAATATATTTTTTATTCTAACGGTTGTTATTTGTTTGCGTCAAAGAATCTTTTTCCGCGAAAATAAAAAAATCGATTTTTTTATGCCCTACAAAATATAATTTCCAGGGACTAGTTAGACCGCGCGACGTATATAGTAGAGAATGAAGTATGCCTGGTTGCATATTAAAAGGAAATTAAGGGGCACCACAGATATTTGGCGGGACTTCTTACAAGCCTTGTAAGTCTATTCGTTACGAGGCAAGGTTTTAGGATAGCACTTGAACAACCGTTTTGAGTAAAATAACTCTACTGTTGAATAAAGATGATATGAACAGTTTCCAGTATGGGAAAGTCCAGGGAGGCAGTCGCGTCCACTTATTTACAAATTCAATCGATTGCATTAAATTCTCCATCCCCTGTTGAACGATTGTTACACCTTTGCAAACTACCCTGATCGCCAAAACAGCACTGAACGTTGAAGCTCCAACTACCTATATATACATTTTCTTCAAGGTCGTGTGACCTTGACCTTCGACGCAGATCTATATACATACATACGCAACTTTCTGCGCATTTACATTCCGCAGGCTCCGTTTCCAGTTTCAATGGAATTTCAAAGAAGTAAAGTTAATTTCAATTTTGAAATTGAGTTTACGAGGTGAAGGTGACATTCTATCAAGGCTAAATTTCTTCAAGGTTATGAGACTTTTAATAGATACGTTCAATCGGTTGGTGCACACGTCAGTATTCGAATCTCACCATTATGTCGAACTTCTACAATTGCAACTCCGAGCAGTTTTTAGTTGAAGATGATGACGAAAACTCTTTCTACAACATCTTCAAGGCGTTTGTTGAAGCAGCTCCTCCGGAGCAACTCAAAAACTCTACGCCGTTGCTACTATCCAATGTTCTCATCATATCAAACATGGTCTCCTAGACGAAACAACAATTTTGACTACGCTACCTGCTGTTGTCTACGATCCATTGAAGGATTGGTTTCGGGAAAACGTCTTAACCCCTATACTACGCAAAATGATGCGTTATGTGCACAGCAGCTTGGTCAATATATCGTTTCATTGGGAAGTATAACAAATAATTTGCAATACCCATTTAACCTTGAACAGTGCGTATAATTTGACTTGCGATTGACCTTCGCCTTCAGTTGGTTTTTCGTGCTTCGATGCTCGAGCTCCACATTTCGAAGCCTTTACGGAACGGCTTCGAACATTCAAGAATTGGTCTGGGGTTCAAACTCCTCAATCACTAGCAAAAGCCGGCTTCTATCGAAATGGTGAGGGTGTTATCCAGTGTTTCTCTTGCGGCATTCGAATGTGGGACTGGAAGCTTGCAGATGATCCTTTGTCTGAACACCTAAAATACTCACGAAGTTGTAAGTTTGCAAATCTCTTGAAGAACTTGCAAACTACAAAGCAGTCAATCGAGAAATCCTACGACCTCCTCGGAATACCTAAAAACGCTTCGCAATGCGACGGTGTGGATGTCGCAGGAAACAACCCCGATGCAAGTACTCAAGATCGTGAATTTATTAAATTGCTATTAATACATACTTGTTTATAACCATTGTAACATTTGATACAAATACTGTATTACATTAGTAAATGTGTGAATCATTCTTCAATATATTTTAATATTTCCCACCATTTATATATTTTGGGGAGAGCGGGTATAAATGGTGCTCCTATTTATATTTTTACATTAGGAAGCTGATAATAGACCTATCAACATGGTGCGCAACACTTTGACTCGGGAGTATATATTAAATAATATCGCTAGTACAAACAATTGCTTCAAGTGTGCTATTACAAAACTTCAACGGATAGTTGTTGACGATATCCTCAAGTTGTTAATATTAGCTCATCATGATCCTTTAATAATTACTGGAAATGCAACATTTATTCGCAACGGTGTAGAAATGGTACATACATTCACTTCCGAAGTATATTATTACTATTCTGAGTGGGTGGTATGAAGATACTTTTAACATCAATTACGACTTCGAGGGCGGACAAGATATTCACTTGCAACGGTTAGTTACTAGTGATTTTGACGTTCAGGATGTGGATTGCTACACATTTCGCAAGATACACTTAACTTAATAATAATTATATTTGCATATATGTATTTTTTAAAAATAATAGGTATAATAAAGTCCTAGCCATGCAACAAAATGACCTTAACCTTGACCATGGTCTTGGCTTTGATTAATGACGTCGTCCTTGACCTCGTCCTTCTCCTTGTCATTCAACAATGACCTTGTCCTTCAGTAATGACCTTGGTCTTGCTCAATGACCTTCAACGATGTCCTTGACCTTGCAAAATTACCTTGGCCTTGCTCAATGACCTTGAACAATAACATTCAACAATGTCCTTCACCTTGCACAATGGCCGTGGCCTTGCACAATGACCTTGGCCTTGATCTTGAAGGTCAAGTGGTGGGGGGTGGATCTAGCTGTCCAAAATAATCTACTAGAAATTAGTTGAACCGAGCTTAACGAATTCACTGGAATGTGATAACAGAATTAGTGTCTTGAATGCGCCAAGAAACGGTAAACACCTTCTGGTAATGAATATCCACGAAACCATCTTCGACCGTCGTGCGGTGAGCACATCAGCAAACCATCGTGCCATCAGACCTCTTCTTCACCACTTCCTAAGCAGCGTATACGATTACTATGATCTAGCTTTTTGGTCGGCTACAAATATGACTGCTATCCAACATAAGCTGCACATTCTAGGCATCGCCCGCTACGCATCCTACAAAATATTGTTCTACATGGGCAAAGAAACCATGACATTAGCTTCCATGCCAGGACCAAGAACTATACATGTATGTTGTTTAATTTTCAAGCATTTATTTAAATTATTTGCAGATGAAACCGTTGGACCTAATCTGGAAGTTATTCAGCGAATATAATCAAACAAACAACACAGAACAACAAATAAAACGGCTTGCGTGTGGTAAGTTATTCCTACGCTAATTACGAAAATGATAGAGTTGGAGATGTTGTCGAAATACCTGAAACTCGTGGCAGTAGGTGTAATATTGGGTTATTTTTGTTTCAGTAATATTTTCGTTTATTTTGTTCATTTATTTAAATGTGTTGCTGCCGTCTCATGTGTTCTAAAAGCTAATAAACGATTTGAGTTTTGTATTACTTTCCTTCAAGCACATGTAGCTCTCGAACAATTAAAAGACATAAGGAAAAATAAATATTAGCATAAAGCTGTGTGGTGTTGTTAAGATAACACAACTTCCAAGGGTAGATAGAGTACTGGAAAAAGTAATGATCTGAAAGTACGCTTGCAAAATATACTTTCTTCTTCGCCGAATAGTAGTGAAATCTTAGTGAAACAGTCAGCAGGGACGGTAACATGTTGTGGAAGGAAGAAATAATGTTTACAATATTTAATTTTTACAAAAGTTTAAAACATTGCGGATGTACTAAAATAACTAATTGATGTCTATGAAATCTGTAGTTATGTGTACATTTTGCTGCATCTAATCTGAAACTCTTGCTGCTGAAATCAATAGTCTAGTAAACGTAGTGCAGAAGGGCATGATAATGTTTAAAATATCTACGCACATTAGAATTACGCAATTTATTGCGAAAAAAGAATCTGATTAAAATACTTACATCTGGCAGGTCTGTAAGAGGATCATACCTAAGCGCGGCTATTGAACAATCGGTCTTCATGCCCCGAGTGTAGCATTTACTTGCTTCGCCGAATTAATTAATTAATGAACCGAAGAATTTTCCCACTGTTTTTTACACTATTTTCTACTACATTAGCCATTGTCACACTGATATCTAAATTTAACCACATCCACCAAAAAAAAATTACGAAATGCGTAGGTACTTTCTTAAAGTCATTACAAACTTGAAACGTGACGACCGCATTCTGAGAACTTTTTACTACATTTCAATAAATTTAAAGCTACGGCATAAAAAGATCGCGCCCGCTTTTCTTGGACATCGAAGGAGCATAAGATGAGACAACTTTGTATGCCATCTGCATTGCCGCCACTAACCATGACAGCGACCCTACTCTTGAAAATTGGGTAAGATTCAGGTATCGTCAACGAATTCCTCCAGGGGCTCTACCGATCATGGAAAGCTGGTGTACTGGCCAGGTTCTATCTTCGCATCCAGACTACATGCTTGTCTTACAATTAAGTATCTTATGGTGACACTTGGTCCTAAGCTTAGCTGGAAAGACACATACATAGACAAACCCAAAGGGCGACTACTGCTCTCTGGGTATGTAGACGGGTCCTTTGGAAAGACGTGGGGAATGAGTCCTAGGGTAACTTTGTAAACATACTTAGCAATTGTAAGAACACTGCTCATTTGCGATCGTTTGGACCGTAAAATAAGAACAATGGTCACCTATGCGTCTTTAGTTTGGTAGACTACTACCCTAAAGTAAGTCTCATTCCAAAACTGACGGTCGGAAAAAGGAAAATTTTACGGCTCGAATCTTTACCAATTTCTGCGTTTAAAGGGTTAATGAAGAAGAAAAGGAAGAGAGCAAAATAAGAGCGATTAATAGTCGCTGAATCATATTGTGTAAATGAGCACTATTTGCATTAAGGTATACATGTAAGTGATTCACTAAATGGCTATAATTTTTAATGAGCGAGATATTAGCAAGTGGAGCTGATGTAGGCACCAACATACATAACTACGTATTTTTAGTTACATGGGATAGATATTTTTAGCTATTACTAGTGCTCCGCAAGGATAACTCGATTTAACTTCGCGGAGTTGGTGAATGTACCTCGAAGTTAATCCTACGTACTGTAGTGCGCATATACACATTAATCTGGTCGCCTTGATTGGGGTTATTATGTTTAGTTAGTTACGAGTTTTTTTATTAAAGAAACAACACGTTTTTCTGAACCTTGTCTTTTTATCTTCATATTGAGTTTGGAGCTCAACCCCAGATAACAACATTTTGGTGACCCCGACGTGATTGCTCCATTACTTGACGTTTCGGAAGACAACTGCTTCCGACAGCTACAACGAATCCCGCCATTGCCTTCAGTGTTTTGCCAACCGTTGTGCGAGACTGCTCGAGCGACCATCGCTGGATTTTTCATACAGATAAGTTGTCCCGCTTTCTAGTATTCCGTATTTTTCTAGCAATTCTGTCATCATGTCATTCCCTGAGTTCGACCATGACTTTCGTATGTATTTTACTACTCTCGATTGTTATTTCGCTTGCATAACATCAATAATCAAATAGAAAAATTCGATAAAATTGTAACTCACTTGCGGGTGGAGGTCATAGCAAAGGTACGTTCGTGTATTCTCGAGCCCCCACCAGCCAATCCGTTCGACACCTTAAAAATCGTCAATTCATGCTGACGTGCTGTCAATTTTGTATAGTTTCATCCTTACAGTGGATTTAACAAAATTTAGCTACAATAACATGTTCTTGTAAATCCTCGTTATCGACACTAATTTCAGCCACGAAGCCTATGAATATATTTTACATTTGGTATACTGAACTTTGTAGAAGATTCAATACGAGTCCTTTATCCGTAGTGAAATCCCCGCGTTCAAAAAACGATACTGTTTTGGACTTTACCGTCGATCGCATCAAAGCAGAGGAATGGAACCCAATATTAAACGCTTTACGCATCGACACGAGCTTACATGTTATTGCAATCAGAAGCCGGGCTGTCGGATGTAAGTTCCTTTACGAAGTGAATAAGGAAGATAGGCTGCGGCGCATGAAAAGGCGATGTGCCTCTCTTTGTAGTGATTACATTCTGAGGTCGCTAATGAGATTTTTGAGCTGCTGTGTAAAGAACGCGCAGCTACTTTACACTTTAGAATTCTATGGGCTTCCGGTATCTGGAGAGTATCTAGAGGCGTTACTTTAAGGAATAAAAGGACCATCAACTCGTAATCGTTCAAGCATTGTTCTATTAACGACGACGGCTGCCAGCAATTGTGCCTGGATTTGCGCTTCATGTCAAACGTCGAAGTTCTGATCCTGAGTTCGTGTAATTTGACTTCCATAAGCGGCCAACATATTGCGAGGGTTATTAAGTACCAACAAATAAACAGATACTGCCAAAGCTGGTACAACTCTCTAAGATACGAAGACCCCGGAACCGAAATATGGTCGGATTAAAAGGGTTGACCCTTAATAACAATCCGGAAATGGGCGACGAAGGCCACGGCTAAATCCTGGACGTACTCGACGACAACCTGTGGATCAAAGCTATTGACATGCAAAAGTGTAATATCACCGAGAACATGTCCCGGCGGTTAATACCGAGAACATGTCCCGGCGGTTAATAGATATGGTCCAAGGCAGCAGTTCATTGGAAATGGCCTACTTCAGGGACAACGAAAATTTATGATACGCAACAGTTGAGAAAATTCTGGAAGTTTTCGAGAAAAAACAACAATTTGGACTTGAGCCTGGTGGGCAACCACAACAACCCTTTACGATTTTATAGTGTGCAAGTCTTCTTGTTCAAACATGTCGGGCCTGTCATCGATACTAAAAAAGTCAAAATCTGCCCCCTTTCAACAAATAGACTCGTCATAGAGGACAGCCCTACGGCCACTCGTCAGAAGAACTAAAACTCTAGCAATGAGAGACAGAAAACCGCGACCACTATTGGCTTCGACGAATTAGATAGGGCTCAGGAAGGCAATGTTGAGTTGCATGAGCTACGACAAAAGCCTAATTTCAAGTTTGTTTTATCCCAAACAATACAAGGAAGACCAACTAAAAGTCCTCTCCAGCCAATTCGTTAGCCGGATCGCAGATTTGTTAAGATACATTTGGACGTAGTTCATCTACCTATGTGTGGACAATATAAATAAACTCTTTCGATCATCGATCGGTTCAGTAGGTGGCTGGAAGCTATTCCACTCAGATAGACTAGCACAGACGAAATTATAGAGGCTTTTTTAGGTGTATGGATTCGCGCTTCGGAGTACCGCAAGGTATTACGGACAATGCATCGCAGTGCTACTCTTCCACTTGCACTGGTTTTACGGTTAACGAGTCCTTCCAAAAAATGTTTATCTTCTAATAGTTTTACTAAGCATTAAATAATTATTATTTAGAACATCTTGGTATAGTTGGCTTTTCATTCAAAATACAAATTTCAATTTATTTGTACAGTTAAAACTTTTTTCATTTTACTTAAAAATTAAAGAATATATTTAATGCAAAAATCAGTTAAAGTACGATCCAAAATTTCCTAAAAAATGGAACACATTATGATCTGCTTACGGTCCAAAAACCATTAGGCCTTTTGCGGTGCCAAAATAAATGGAAAAAATCAAAAAATCATATTAGGCATTTTTTGTCGGAATATTTTATTAATGAAAGTTGTTCAGAATCGCCCCGAAGTGAGGCACCGGCAACCTCTCGTAGCAAGCTTGCATCAGTCCAACCGCAATTATTGAAAACTGAGATCCTTGCAGAATCTTCCAGTAATTTGGAAAAGAAGGCTCGTAGTGAAGGCTTGCAGGGGGTGCCGTTTCAGGAGGTCGACTTGGATGATGAACAATTAGAGCAAAGCATTCGGATTGCGAAGACAACCGTTCTAGAAATGATGAGGCGTGAGGTTCTCCTAACTTAACCTAACCTAACCTAACCTAACCTAACCTAACCTAACCTAACCTAACTCAACCTAACCTAACGTAACCCAACCTAACCTAAACGCCCCGATCAATTATTTTCACAACTTTCTGTTGAAAATTATACACAATATTATCGGTTATTATGTCACGGTGCATAAATCTCATGCCATAGCAATAATTTAATCCCTTCAAGATTTGCTGGGTACAATGCCTAATGTCTCCCTGTCCAAAGACCCATAAGTTTCAAACAACTTGGGGCTGGGTTTTCGCAATCACAATATTAGCTACAACAGAGGACGAACTAAAAAGGTGATACTACAACTGGAAAGCGAAGCGACGAAGGCAGGCCTGAAGTAAAAGCAACGAGATTACGCTGCCTCGAAAAGAATATTAGGCATTGAAGTACAAGACACTATACCGAAAGTAAGACCAGAAAGAAGGTGGCTAGACCAGTGGTCTTCAACCGGGCGGCATCGGTCCGCAAGAATTTTTTACCGGTCCGCGAAAGCTTTCACCACACTATACCGGAGCACGATTCGGGGAATACCCATTGTTGCGGGGCGAGCAGGTCGCTGAAGCACGACGACTACAGAAATGCATACAGTAAAAGTTGAGCCGGAAAAGAAGCAAGGAGAAATAAGGGGGGTGGAGACGTCCTCGTCTCAGGATTTTTAGGGAGTAGTACCATTATCGCCAACCATCTATATTGTCATCCCAAAGAATTTATTAGTTATCCCGATGGTGGTACGTTACAAACAACTTTAATCAAAGACAATTTGTTGCAGAATTTGCCGTTTATAAGAGTTAAGTTGGGTGAACTTATGTTGCATGCACTGTTAGATAGTGGTGCTGGGTTTTCGTTGATAAATGAGGGAATTGTTAATGGGAATTTAGATATGTTCCGGAAACATTTAATACGGGTGCGAACTGTAGAGTTGGTCACAGCGAATAAGAAGAAAATTAATTCCGTCAGTAAACAGCTGAATTATGAATTAACTTTGGATGCTGAGGTAAAAGTAAATGCGGAGATGTTAGTTGTACCAAACTTAGCAGGGAAGTTGCTTTTGTTGCAGGAATTGTTGAGGAAAAGGGTAAGATGGAAATGGGGGTCGCAACACGAAATGGAATTCAATAAGTTGAAGAAAAGCTTTTGCGGTCAGCTATGGCTGTACCATCCAGATTATGGGATACCATTCATACTGCGCACAGACGCATCGGATAACGCCATAGCTGCAGAATTGTGCAATAATGATAGCAGTAAATCTGTTGAGGGAAAGAGAGGGATTGTTTTCAAAGGGGTGTGTAAGCGCTCGTCAGGAGGGGTGTGATTCAATTATGTTGATTAAAGAACGTATTAGAAATGGCGAAGAAATAAATGGATATGGGGAAAATGAAAATGTACTCGTAAAGAGAGAAATATGTGAGAAATGAGAACGCAAAGATAAAAAGACATACGTGTTTTAATGTGGGGGATCTTGTGGTGGTGAAGCATCTAAGGATAGCAAACAGACAACGCAACATAAATGCGAAATTGTTATTACCATTTGAGGGTCCATATCGAGTAGGTCGAAGGTTTGGGGATAGTTATGAGTTGAGACATTTAGAACAGGATCGGGTGAGGGGTCGATTTAACGTGAGGCTTATTTACAAGTACGGTGGTGATAATTAAAACAAAGGACAAATGGGGGGTTGTGACAGGGTAGGATGTCTAGATAATAATGAGTAGTTATGTGTTGTGTTAAAACATTATGTTTTGCATAAGTAGTAGTAAAGATTTGGAAGAGTGTTCCGAACTCGTGTTTTCAAGAACACAGCTCGCAATCTCTTCGAGAGGGAGATGCTATGGTAACCATATGAGCAGGTCGTAGGTGTACCGTCAGTGCACTGCATGTTAGTATGTGTACATATTTTTACTTATGGATCTCCTCATTATATATTCATGTGATAGTATATTTGTTAAATGGTTGTTCTATTGGAGGTAGCATTGGAATAATCAAGTTCGAATGATAAATGTGGATATGTTCATGTGATCATAAGGGTAAGCTCCAATAGGGCAAGTATTATAAAAACAGGGTTGTTATGGTTATGAATAAATAAGGGTGGGAAAATTATTCGAATTCTGATATTTGAATTGAGCGGGGGTGTGATCGGGCTTCGCCCAGGAGATCACACCCGGGCTATCGAATAATATCAAATTAACATACAACATATCCCACTTGACATAATACATTTCATGTTTTGTAAAAGTTGTTAAAATAAACGAAGTTAAAGTACGGGCAGTTTTACTGAAGTGTTGGAGTATAATTAAATCTATAGAAGCATAAAGGAAGCCACGAAACCCTGAGAAGAGACGATTAAGCCGAGGCAAAACAGTAAGGTTAGAGTTCATAGATCATTGAGTTGAAATCAGCTAGTACAACCAGCCAGGAAAGGTGTACATAGCAATATATATATATATATATATATATATATATATATATATATATTCATCTACATCGAGTAGCGGC
>JABXWE010019816.1:0-28316 GCA_014611495.1 Limonius californicus | reverse complement strand
AAAGTTCAGGTAGTTAAAAATTTTGGCCCAACAAAATGTGAAAATGAACAAGTATTTAGTTGCAACTGATTTGTAATTTATTAAGGTAAGTAAATTACAGGTTTTTCGTCAAGATTTCTTTCTTTCTGTTACAATTTTCATATTGTCAGATTCTAAAGCTTAATATAGACGGGACAATCCCTAGGCTACTGCAATTGACTTTTTAAAAAATCACTTTGTATGTCGTAAATGTAGTCTGATTAGAACGTATTCTTGCAATACTTTTGGCAATTGTTTATCATCAGGTCTTATGATTTGCTGGATAATTTTTCACTTTGCTTCAATCTTGGATATGTTGCGCCTACTAGTTAAAAAAGTTGAAATGGCGTTTATTAACGTAGCTGCGGGGACAATAACAAATGCTTATTTTGATTCACTTTAGTAGCCCACTAATGTTAAAGATGAATTTGAAGGTTCTACAAACTACTTGAATTAAGCAAATTTTCGATTTCGCGAGTTTCGAAGTACAACACAAATTTATGAAGAGCGGTTATACATGTATTTAAACAGGTGTGTTTATACTAAAACCCCATCCTAAGGCAATTTCATAAATTAAATTAAGTAAAGTTCGGCTGTTCATTGTTGTAAACATATCCACGGCCAGTGTTTGGGTATTCTATTATTTTGACAGCTACAGCTACGATGCTGGAGATTTCCGTCCATCAGCAGAATAAACCAGAATATTTAAAATTCTTGCGAACATGAACAAACATTTGATGGAAATTCTTACCAGGCTTTGAGCACAATACAGTGAGTGAGTAGCTTTTTAGAAGTTGGGTGTTAAAATGTAGAAAATAAGTCCCGGGTATAGTTTTTTCGAACTTGGATTGTTCTTTGTTCATAAGACTTTATTGTCTTGCAAATATTAATTTTTCAAATCAAGAAAACAGAAAAAGGAGTTCATTAAATTTCTCAAAATTCAAAATTTTAGAGTGGTAAGAGTTCAGTAGGTGATCGGAAGTAAATGGAAGAGAAGACAAAGTTCGGTTTGTTTCTTGAAGGCAATGCTTATCTTCGTACCCTTGCAAGAACAAGTGAAACTAGACACGAACTCCACTTGTTCAGCATCCAATATACAACAAAACTGATTTGTTTAGATCACTAATTGCATTCTAGACACATACAAATTTCAGTCACATTAGGATAGCAGAGAAGATATTCTACCGTGAATGTGTTTCCAAGCCAAAAACTTTTTCAAGGTAGGTATTAAAAGGCTTCCAAATCTGTGACACAAGGGCATCGATATGAAGCGGTATTACATGGAAAAATATATACATATTGCTATGTACGGACAGCAACGTACACTTCTAATTCAACCTTAACTTCAGTTACTTAAAATTACTTCACCTTGCATCCGGCTAGCTCTCATAATAGTTTATCTCAATTGCTGGGTCGCTCATTTATTATATTTCCACTCCTTCGTAGTTTGCTGTCTTTGACTCTGATTACGTCCCAAATGAAAGATTACCAGTTTATTTATCGTCCACTTTTTATTACTTTTATAAGGTTACAATTATTCCAAACTCATTCCAATCCAATCTTAACGTTTTTTATATTTAATTTTGAATTTAAAGATTAGCTCGGATTACTGTGAATAATTTTCACCTCCGCAGCTTTACATTTTTTATTTACAAACTAAAACATTCTCTTTTTTTTCCCCCAACAACCCAGTGTTTGGCCAATCGAGCTCCAGGGTTCTTTTTATTCGTCCAACACCTACGTTGGAATAAATACCCTTACTTGGTATCCCTCGACTCGCCAGCCACCTAACAGTATTCATTAAACTAACAATACTTTACATACACTAAGGTTGTTTATACCGCTATTTTTGGTAACACAGCAATATGTTTTCTGATTGGAACACCCATTATATTATGAGAAGCCACTTCAATTCTGATCAAATGGATATAAAATTATTTTAGGCTATTTTTAAGCGTTCTCCCGCTAGAGGGAGTTAATTGAAGAAGAGTGGTTAACTTCAGATACTTATAGTAGCCAACCTATTTAAGATAGTGATACAGAGCGTTCACAGAAAAAAAGTATTATTAGTGCAAATTCCACATAAGTTCTGCGCAATTACTGTTCGTTTCTTTATATACAGGTACGAAACATTAATAAAACTAGTTAAAACCTGTATATTTTGGTCTTGGTGGATGAACAATATTTTTAGCGAGTATAAGTTACAGCCTCGGCCATGTCTCCCATCCCAATCGCCATTCCTCCTTGTTTTTCCAGTCATCGCCTCCAAGGTTCCTAGCTATCCTATCTTCTTGCACTTCTTTGATCCATGTGTGTGGAGGTCTACCTCTTTTTCGTCTTCCCGGAGGGATCCTATTTAATATATTGTATCGCCATCTTCTTGGTTCATTCATTTAACATATCGCATAAGCCGTCTTCGTCTAATTTTGTCGACTGCTGTTGTCTGTTTTCCCATTCGATTTATAATCTCGGTATTTCTAATGTATTTCAACCTAGATATCCTACGCCCTCTTTCTAGGAAGTTTATTTCTGCCGCGTTTACTTCTTGTACATCAATTTTAGTTGTTTCCCATGTGTCGAATACATATAGATAGTAATATACTTTTTTTTAAAACCGGCCAGAAATTAGTACTTTCCGGTTTATTTTTAGGTCAGAAAATCTCATTTTGTCGGACCGAGTCAGAAAATTATTGTGATAGTCCGGTAAAAGCTTCTACCGGACTCATTTTTATTTACTTTCCGGCCTATCTTTAATGAAAAAAATAATAAAATAGTTAGTCTAAGATAGCGGTCAATTGGTTTCTATAGTAACCGAGTTTTGTATTATTTAAAACTATAAAATGACTTGACATATTTTGACGTTTAGTTGAAAACGTGACATTTATTATAAAATGGATATTCAAAATGATGCATTTGATTGTGAATTAATGGAAGATGAAATTATACCAGATGCAATTGTTAAGGCGGCCACCCAAGCAATAATGTTTATATTTGTAAACCAAAAATTAACGATTGTTAAAAAAAATTGTTAAAATTAGTTAATAAAGAGTTCTTGTTATAAAAATGTAAACTGAATAATATGAAGTTTATGGTACAACAATGCCCGTTTTAAAAAAAATATTGTACGTAATACGTCCCAAAAGTGCTTTTACTGGACTCGCAGGCTTGCAAGACTCGCCCTGCAATTTGCCCACTCGTCCAGGAAAAGACCACTTTCGGGACTTGTTACGTAATAGTAGTTTACGTAACAAGTCCCGAAAGTGGTCTTTTACTGGACGAGTGGGCAAATTGCAGGGCGAGCCGCAGGCGAGTCTTGCAAGCCCGCGAGTCCAGTAAAAGCACTTTTGGGACGTGTTACGTACAATATTTTTTTTAAAACGGGCATTGTTGTACCATAAACTTCATATTATTATTATTATGTCACCTTTTCAACTAAACGTCAAAATATGTCAAGTTATTTTATAGTTTTAAAAAATACCGGTTACTATAGAAACCAATTGATAAATAAAAATGAGTCCGGTAAAAGCTTTTACCGGACTCTCACAATAACTTTCTGGCCCGGTCCGACAAAATGAGATTTTCTGACCTAAAAATAAACCGGAAAGTACTAATTTCTGGCCGGTTTTAAAAAAACTACTATTTTTGTATCCTTAATGGAAAACAGCCATTTGATTAAGTAGAATTCACAAAGGAAATGTTTTATTTTACTCATTAGCAACACTTTATTCGTTAGCAACACTTTAATCGTTAGCAACACAACCACACAAAAAATGACATTTAACATAACATTTTCACTGATACCTTGTATCCCTTGATTGTTTCTCCATTGACAGAATTGTTCAAAAGTTTTATCATATTTTTCTTTTGACTTTGATGGAAGTAGATTTAGAGTCGCTTCTCTGGCGGCTTCCAAAATACTCTCATTTTCTTCAAACTGCATCTTCTGTTAAAATTCTGTTTTGTTTAATTTGTCGTCATGCGTTGCTAAGGTTACTTTTAATAGGCAATTATGTTAAAGATTGTAATAAAACAATTTTTGTAAAAATATTCTTAGGTTTTCCACGTTTTCCATTAAGGATACAAAAAAATAGCATGTTTAACTCGTAAGAAAAGTGGTCTACTATCTCGTGAAAGCTTAATTTACTCGCTAACGCTCGTAAATCAATCTGTTTCCACTCGATAGTAAACAACCACTTTTCTTTACTTGTCAAACAATCTACTATTATAGTACAGTATAATATGTATACCTATTTTTGGAGCTTTTATTGTATTCTTAGACCACAGTAAAGAGTTTAACTTTTGTGGAAAATGGTTAAAAATAGTTTAATATAATTTTATATCAATTTGATCAGCACCGAAGTGGCTTTTCAAAAATACCATAACATACGGGGTGTTCCATTTAAAAAGTGTAGGTTTAGTGCAACACTCTGCATACATCGTGTATAAACAATTAGAATTTTAAAATATGCACATCTACCTACCTATTGTTTACAAACACAAAATCTTAGTATGTTGTCTGAGTGAGGAACTATATTCCGTCCACGCACCGATGAGACAGTCTAAATGCTGTATAAACCAACAAGTAAGAAGATATCTGCTTGTTCCTACGTTTCAAACAAACCTGTGCAGATTTTATTATTGAAAGCGCAGAAACTTCCAGTCGAATTTTCCCTAAATTTTGCTAGTCGGTTGTTTTTCACTCCCATGCACTAATTTTCCACAAAAGTTTGCATAAACTTAGCTAGCAATTCCAGTTCGGATTTAATCGATATTCATCATATGATTTATGATTTTATCATTATAGCAACATTCATCTAAAAGCTTCTTATCAAATATTTTTTCTGTTGCCTTGTTTTTCAGACTATTTCAGTTTCACTTTTAATCTTTCGCCTCAGATTTATTTTTTGAGAAGTTTGCATTTGGCCACTTCATGATTTGTACCTCATCCAGCTTAATATCAAGGCTTAACGCATTTTGTGCTATACACCGATATCACATGGCT
Organism: Limonius californicus; assembly: GCA_014611495.1. Classification (NCBI taxonomy): domain Eukaryota; kingdom Metazoa; phylum Arthropoda; class Insecta; order Coleoptera; family Elateridae; genus Limonius; species Limonius californicus. The sequence goes on along the minus strand of JABXWE010019816.1, from coordinate 23,296 downwards.
CACTCTTGAAAATTCCATACACCAACTACACTTTAAGATATCTCAGATAACCTGGGAAAAGGGAGTGCGCAGAATTAGAACCTGAACGACTTTGATAGAATAACTCCGAAGTCAAGCGCCTCGGCCACTACTGTACCGCGGTCCCCTTTCGTTATTCAGCAAAATTACTATTACTATTACAAGCTACGTTTATAAGCAGTTTAAAAATATTTACCATGGAAATAAAAAATTGTACGGTTTTATAAATTATTTATTTCAAGAAAATAAATTTTAGTGAATTTATGTAATAATAAATCCTTTATAACGTACGATAAAAACAATCAAGCGTGGCCACCTACATTTTTGATTAATTACTTTGCTGTCATCTTTTATTTTAATGGAATTACATTATGCTATTGAAGTGCAACAACATACCTAAGACAAGTTTTTTTATCGCACAGTATATAATAGTTTTACAGTTGCATTAATCTTTAAAAATACAGTGCACTTGTTATAGTGAATTGTTACTAAATTATTTGATTTGGTGTTTGGGCGTAGTCAAAATTATGTGAATTTTGCTAATTTGGAACATGCGCTTTAACACAAATAATACAAGATTTTAGAATTATTACTGCTTTTAACATTTCAGTAAGTTTTATACTAACATTACCGTTATTTAGTACTGTTGGTAAAACTGCATTTAAGAAGTTGTTAGATGCACTATAAGAAAATTAAAGAAAAGCTGTCCTGTTGTAGAGCTACTATATTAGAAGAAACTATATTAGCTACTTTTTCGCTATTTTCTATACAAATGCTACTTAATATTGCTGTAATGTTTTTCAATACTATCCGGGCGTAAGTCCATTCTTTATACTTCACCCATTACGAAAAACAATTTACTACTTTATCAAGGTGTAGCACACTTACATTACCAGCCAAAGTGGAGATTCAAAGATACTCAACAAGATGTAAGAAATTAAATTTTATCACCAGGGCGTCTAGACTCTTCTTTGCCATTGTGGAGAGCTTTAGTTACGTTCTAGAGAAAAATATGTTCTTGATACTTTAGTCAAATGTTTCCAACGAAAAAATAGCTTCCCAATATTCCACTTCAGTTACAATTATTATTTTAGTAGCTCGCTACTGCTACGAACTACTTTTTCCTTCGAGTTAAACCGGTTACCCAGTACGAAATAATATAGGATATTCAACGCCGGAGACCCATTTTACAGAGAATGCGATGTACTTATTCATATAAGTAAAGTCAAGCTGCAACATCCACTTCCCTTCTGGTATCCATGGAGGCATATTGGTAGCGTTGGGAGATAAATTGTAGACATTGTAGTGATGATCCTGGTAAATTTATAATAATCATAAAATTTAATATCAAGTCGTGGTATGTGAACTAGTAGAATTTCCAAATAACCAAAAAATGCATATTATAGACATTTATGACGCGTGTTAGCTAGAATTAATACATTGCTACCTGGTGGAAATTGTTGTAATTGTTGTCTGGAACGAACTGGTAAAGATTTTGATAGAAACGAAAATTGATATGCATGTAGTAAATTTAAAAAATACCGCAAACTTACAATACAATTAATTGTGAAATTGAGAAGGCACAAGATATTTATAAAAAGCAGCAGGTTCATGTTGAAACCGCTTGAATATTTGCTTACGACAACGTAATTGCGGTTTGATGGTTTACTGTAGTAATGAGCCATTACATACTTTACATTTCCGGAATGCGAATAAAGATAAACTCACTATGAGGAGACACAAGCTATTAAAAAAACACTAGCAAACTATAACAATGGTCATAATTCAAACCTTCGGCATATTTTTATGGTCGTGGTTATCAACATGGTCATCTCTACTTAATAATCTTAGCCCTTGAATAAATACCAATATAGCGTCTATAATATATACTGCATTATTTGTTTATTTGATAGATGCGTCCCATAGAAACCCGCAAAGAAAACTTCACAAAAAATACATAATTTCGGTTAAAAGAGCATTGATGACCTTCAAAAACACTAAACCAATTAATTAAAATTTACCGCCACTCGTGTAGAAAAAGTATATGAAACTCAGTAAAATAGGAATACCCGACACACCTAAAAATCGTAGAAAAGAGAATCGTTATATCAGGCCTACATGGCAATGACAGTCCTTATCGATGGATAGAATTAGTTTCACATTCACGTTCATCCTGTGTTGTTTCTTCCTCTGACAATTTATGAGTGATAAAGTTTTGCGATGATGATTTCACTAATCCCTAATACAGTTCGCTATATCCAAGGATACAGTTCCTCAGCTCCCGTTGGAATCTGAAGGCTCGTTGAAAATTTGTGTCATTAACAAGAAAATGATTTTCCAATTCACTGCAAATTTAAAAACCTGCTGGAGTTTTATTTCCAGTGGAATGAGCAGGTTCTTCTAATATCATCACTTAAGTCATCATCTATACACAATTCGTGGACAGCATTCTCGCTTCTCCACCAATTTAATGTACTAAGGTATGACATCCGTCGACGTTTGATTAGTAGCATTTTCTTTTGCTACACATCCAGGCTAAGCTGATTTTCAGCAAGGTTTTAAGATTTGTCGTTTTATTTCAGCGACTGTAGACACAGCATGATTTAAACAGTCCAAAATAGAATTTTTTCTCCAAGTATTACTTACTGTTACTGGCTCAATCTCTGGTTTATTGAAAATAACTTGAAAAATCCAATTAATGTAAATATTATAAGTATAAATTATAGCCTAATCTAATGGCTAAATAATATTTGTTATGTTTGTTATAATCTTTTAGTTTACGATTACTGGAATGACCTTAATAGAGAATATTTTGTAATTATTATTGAGTTTTAATAGAGGATTTGCATTTTCGGGAATGAGTGATAAGTATTCTTTAATAGTATGTTGTGTACGAGCTACATTACCACAAGTAATTGTTAATTCTTATTACTGATTTATCATAAATCATTACCAGTTCAACAAGTCCATTTGACTGACGCAACCTGTGCTGCGGTTTTCGAATCAACCTTCTTCTCTAGTATTTCTACTTGGTGTTCATATAAGTACCAATTTTTATGATTTGTATTTCTTAAATACACATAATACAGATAGATTTTGATTTTTGTTAACTAAAATAGACATAGTTCGATATTTGTAAGAATAATACTGGTGGTTTGATATGCTTTTCTGTACTAACCTTTAAATATTTAGCCCTCTTTTTGTGTAGTTTTGTTTATCTTAGTGATTCCTTAATCGTCACAGATTCGCATCTAGTGTAGCTGATATAAATACGTAAATAAAACAACAGAAAGATTTAATACAGTTATAGAAAGTACATACTTCCATGGTTTTTAGAAAGTTACAACTTGCTCACGAAATATCAATTGGTCCTCGATCAACCAGTGAATTTAGAAACAGAGATACTAAATGCCTCTAATAACAAACAGCACGTCATAGTTGCAGCTTCGATCTTGAAAGAGCCTACGATTTAGTAAAATTCTAATAACTATACAAACATATAGTTTAACTGGAAGAATTCTAAAATTCACAAGTTTGTTAAATAAACAACGCATTAGAGTGAGATCCTATCCCGTATCCCCTATCCCGTACATTCAAACTACTATATGGGGTTCCTCAAGGATCAATATTAAGTATTACTTTGCTCTTAATGGTTATCAATTACATCATCAACAACGTAGAAAAACCAGTTACAATTTCATTTGTGGATGACATTATTATATACTGCAAAAGGAAATACCATCAATCTATTAGTCAACGTCTGCAAAATGCTATCAGTAACTTAGAACATTCGGCATAATTTTTAGCGTTCAAGTTCTCTGCAGAGAAAACAAAAGCCATACACTTTAATACGCAAAAAAATACCAGATGTACCCCTACCAATGCTATTTATGAACACTTTAACAATAGAATATACTTCATCTTTAAAATACTCGGGAATGTCGTTCAATTCTAGACTGACAAGGATAGCGCCCATAAAAGCCCTCAAAGATGAATGTAAAAGAACGACGAACCAACATAAAATCCTGGCTAACCATAAATGGGGTGCCGACACAGCCATCCTCATCTCTGGCTAGAAAAATTTAATAAGATCGTAAACTGATAATGGTGGCGCAGTGTGCGAATCAGCCAATAAAAACGTCTTTAAACATTAGATGCTGTTCGAGATACTGTCCTAAGAATCGCCATCGGGGCTTATCCTACCAGTTCTACATGAAGTGTATTGTGCGAATCAGGACAAATGTCGTTCAGTTATACATGCACGACTACGTCGAACCCCAACAACCCGAACCACTTCTACCTCTCCAAACCGTATCAACCCCACACTAACAACAACCAAAAAAAGAAACCACCGCCATCACACATCAGAACTAAAGAAATACTCCCGGGTATAAATGCAACGATATCCTCCGTAATAAAATGTATACCACCAAGAACACCCCGTGATTATACGAGGTCGGACAAATATATAACGGGGTTGATCAAATACAAAGCATGTGAGGTAGCCATAGGTGAAAATACCTCTAGCGTCCTTCGAAGTAATCTCCCTCGACTTCTACGCACCGTTGACATCGACGATACAAGTCGCGGAAAGCCTGCTTAAACTTGTCGCGAGGAAGTGCGTTTACTTTGGCGGTAACATTTTGTTGAATGTTTTCCACGTCGTCAAAGCGCCTTCCCTTAAGAAACAGATCGGGACATTTCTTGTCGCCAAAAACGTCTTCACAGTCAAGGCAGAATGCACACGGGCATTGTCGTGTAAAAGGTGCCACTTGCCGGAGGCTGCCAAATGCGGTCGCACACGTCGAATGCGTTTTAATAAACGCGTCATGACACCCTTATAGTAAAGGCTAGTGACGGTGATACCAGGTCGCACAAATTCTTTGTGAACGATGCCTTGACTGCCGAAGAAAGTGATCAGCATGGTCTACAGTCTACACTTTCGATTTTTGGAGACGGAATTTCTTTAGCCTGGGAGACGTCTTCAATCGCCATTCCGTGCTTTGTCTCTTGCTTTCTGGATCGTACTGGAAGCACCATGACTCGTCACCAGTCACAATTGACTCCAGAAAATTTAGGTCACTGTTGGCTGTTGCAATGAAGTCGCGGGAGATGGGCTTTTTGCTCAGCGATCAAATTGTGCGGGACAAATTTGGCACAGACCTCTCAGTGTCAGTCGTCGATCAGCCACCACAAGTTGTCGGATTTTTTCGATCGTTACGAGGTTTCTCGTTCTGATCGAACGACTCGGCTTCTGATCATCGTAAAGGTCCTGCCAACCTTCACGAAATCTGGCAAACCACTCGAAAACGCGAGTACGGGACATGGCCTCATCGCCGTACACAGTTTTCAACATCTCGAATGTCTCCGTGGCCGTTTTCCCCAATTTGAAACAAAACTTAATATTCGCTCTCTGCCCCATGTTTGACTTGTGTCACATGTGACAGCTGCACTAACTTGTTCATTCGCATGCACAGCTTACCGCGCAAGTTCTGACAGGATGCCGTTTCAGCTACATATGTGTAGACGAAAGTTCCAGCTACAATTTGGATATGATTTGGAAACAGTCAGTTTCTTATAGCGTCCGCAGTAGTGCCAATCCCGTTTCATATTTGTCCGACATCGTATACCCAAAATCAGAGACAAGTCATATCCTATTGCGCACTACCTTCGAGGAACTGCTCCAAAGATTCCCAAACTACGAAATGATCTATGCAGACGCCTCCAAATATGAAACAGCAGTGTGATCCGCGGTAGTGTGACTGAACATGAAAATGTTTTTTTTTTTCATTAGGAAATTCGCGAATAACTGATTCTCGATTTTAGAAAAGAACTTACCGTAATTGTTTTCCATGGAGTTCTAAGTACGTAATTAAGAGATAAGTTGTTGACCTAGTCATTGAAATCAAATACTTAATAGTAGGTTTTGGAAACTATGCAAAACATGTAGCTAAACTTCAAGAAATAATTATTTTCTTGGGTGATGCAGATCTTTTTCCCACCACTATATCTCGGATTTCTTTACAAACGGCGTTGTTTCCCGCATCCTCGGCACCATTCTTTCATTTTCCCAAGTGCCTTCTTCTATCTCTATCCATCTAAGTAACGCTTGACCTGCCTCTTTTTCTTCTCTCCCCCCGGGTACCCATTCCCATACCCTTTTCGGCCATCTCGTCTCATTCACGCTCCTTACATAACCATACCATATCAATCTTCTTTCTTTAATCACATCAATAATTCTTTATTGTATGTCCATATAACAGTTTAATATTTACAAATAATACAGTGTTTTAGAATAATTACTGTCATTTTACTTTATAATTACTAACATTTACTTACACATTCTACTAACATTGAAGTTATAACATTTTGCAGTGTTGGAATAACTACTTTTAACAACTACGTAACCAGACTACACATCACTTTTTTAATAATAAATTGATTTAGGTACATTATAACTACTACAGAGCTACTATTTGCTATTATTTCTACAAATATAATTTAATTTTAAACTTAGTTGTGAATATTTGTCAGAATAGGTACTACTACTCGTATAAACCTATTACTTTAACAAGACTTAACCCACTAGAGGTGTGTCCTTCTTGGATGGATCCTTTCAAAGGAAAGAGGCGAGGGGTCAATCACAAACCGAAATGCATGTAGTACAACTTGATTGCAATTACCTCGCGGTACCTTGAAAGTACTTGACCAGTACAGTATTACGTGAAAGTACTCGGCATTACTTGGTATTAGTTTACATTGTTGGCATTACTCTGAATTACTTAACATTACTTAGTATTACTCCAAATAAACCTATAAATCCTATATTTAACAATACTTCAAAACCTTTGTGCATGGGTAATGCCTTCAAAATGGTTGCAAACCTGATTCACAGGCAATCGTTATTTTTCGGTGCCTACATCTAAAAAAAACAGAGGAGAGTAGAAAAATATTACTCAAATAAGTTAAATTGTGAAAGGTATTGGTGCATTTTTTTTTCGAAAAAGAGGTCACAGCTAAAAAATAGTTAGTTCAATTATCTGTGAAACTGGCCACCACAGTCACTAGATCTTAAAATACTACTTTTCTTAATGGGAGTTTATTCAAAACAATACACAAATATAACACAGCGAAGCAATTTAAAAAGTAAAATTAGGGTGGCAGCTCAACAAATATCAATTGAAGTCCCAAATGTACATAAAAATAATGATATATGACATTTGGGCGCGGAAACGTAAACGCGCAACATTTCGACGCGGACAACTGTGCGAGGGCAACACTTCAACAACCGTAAATTGGACGCCCTACAAATAATCGCCTGTAGTAATTTAGGGACTAGCGATGTAGCTATTCATAGGTTTAAGCAGGAAAAAGCGTGTTCACAGAAGGTTTACGATATGACTTAACGTCGTGCTAATGGTCAGATAATTAGGTAATTCCTAACCCTATTTTTCGTTAAGGGTAGCAGTTGACAAAACAACTTTGGGATCGAACCTCTCAATTTTAATTTAACTATATACATCCTTCATTTTCCAATTGTTACTGTCATGATTTTATAAGTGTATTTTTGATCATTTTAATCAGCCACCATCTGCCCCGCGCGCTTAATGTCGCATTCACGGAGATGTCGTGCATCCAAATGACACGACGCCTATTTAACCAGTTACACCAGCTAGCACCAGTCTAGGACGTTTTGGCGCGGCCGGTTTGGTGAAGGCACGGTTTCGCGCAGGGACGCGGACGGTTGGGCGCAGGGATGTTTTGGCGCAAACATATATTAAAATGGCAAATAGCGACATTTATTAAAACAATGCGAATTTTTCATATTTGTATAGTTACAAATTAAACTTTCGCAAAAAATTGATTATTTTGATAGAAACGGTGTATTGACATTTAATAAATTTTTAACCTTAAAAGAGGTGTTTTTTAATTACAATAATATAAGCAAATTGTAGTCACTCTGGGTGGTAGAGAAACTACCAAACAAATACAATCGACATTAATACGATGCAAAATACACTCATCTAAAATTGATATAAATTTAATAATAAAAAATATGTACTTCCACCGGCCTCGCCAAAACGTCCGGTTGCCACTAGCACCGTTTGGTTATGCTTTTCCGGTATATAATATCTCCTAATAGTACTTTTTCCTTTTTCTAACAGTTTCACAGCTCACTGGAATAAATAATAGTTATGTCGTTGTGTTCTTATCTTTAAAGCAACAATACGGATGTATTCAGAATTTAGTAAGGTTTCAACTTCTGGCGTCTAAGAGATATTATTGCGCTTACAGTTTCTTATTTTATAGGCATCATTCTTGCCTAAACGGTTGGATGCAGTACACAAAACTATTTAAGATAAACGTAAATTATTTTTAAATAATTCCATTTTGAAGAAAATATTTAGTATTAAATCAACAACATGTAAAGTAAAAGTAAAATTCTTAATATTGGGACAAGCCAATTAGATCTCCTCGCGTATAGGTAATATTCAAATTTTAGACAGTCACTTCATATCCTGCAGTCTAATAAAAATGTGTAGCAAATTTCTGCCGACGAAAATATAGAAAAGACAATATATATTTAACATCTATGCTTTTTCTGTTTTTTATTTTGCAATATATTTTACTATATTTTCAATTACGGATTACTCTGTATTATTTTACTTTACTTGAAGTACCTCTCAATACTTGGAATTATCTAGAAAAACTTGCTTTTCGGAATACATGTACGAAATTTAAACGAGTGGTTGAACCACAGTATAACCCTGATAGAATTCTATCAGGGTTATACTGTGGTCATAGCAGGAATTTTATAATTACAAAAGTTGCATATGCCCTAAATAGACCCCCATATGAATTTCCTATAAATACGACAGTATATGCGTAAGCCAGGTTAACACATATTTCAAGTTTTACTGGTTTACGCAAAAAGCGATTTTGTGTTACTTACTGATTCTGTCAAACCACGAAATAGTAATTTAACAGTTTTTCAAGTGTTTAATATGAGTCATATCGAATTTAATCAGAAAAAGCATTTGAAAATGATCAACCTTTTACAGCTTTAGTGCCTATTTCTATTCATCTTCTACACATGTACTCTGACAATGTAGCAAAAATAGTAGCTCTATAATTGTGTTTTATCAGTATACTAAATACTAGCTATTTATTATTACTTACGAAAGTAAGAAATGTGGAACTCTTATTACATAACTAAAATAACACGTATGTTCATAATGCTGCACTTTCCTCCTTAAACCATTCACCACCCAACGCGAATTATAGGATACTCAACACTGGAGAACCATTTCAAAGAGTATATGATGTACTTATTCATATACATAAAGTCAACCTGCAACATCCACTTCCCTTCTGGTATCAATGGAGGCATATTGGTAGCATTGGGAGACAAATTGTAGACGTAGTAATGGCGACCCTAATATATGACAATCATACAATACAAAGTAAACTTGCGTGAAATGGCAAACTCAATCCATATCACAGACATACATATATGACGCTATTTTAGTAGCATTTTATGTAGAGTTAGCAAATTGCTAACGTATAGTCAAGAAAATTAAGTTTAAAGTAATTGCAAAACCCGCCTATTTACGAAAGACATAAAGCTAAAATCGAATAGAAATTTATTTTAAATATAACACTTCGTATATACAAATAATGACTATATAACTCAGGTTCGCCTTGTGATCGATTGTAAGAAGTAGTAAGTCGTTTACAAACATGGTAACACAAACTATATTAATCTAAGTCTCTATCTACAAATAACGACATATACGTCTATGACGTAAATTAGTTAATTCACTGTCCCAAGTTCACACAAAAACAGTTTGTAATATCCTTAGCAAACATACCTTTATCAATGGACATTGCATATTTGAATTAGAAAGCATGTGAGGAATATCAAACTGCTTGGAAGTCGTAAATTGGCACAATCCTAACATGAATTCAATAGGGCCTTTCCGATACTCATTGCTACGAAATTGATATCCCGTAATCAGTACCTGCAACATAGTAGTGTTCCCTCTAAACCAGGAATAAATCCATTGAAGCAATAGGAAATTATAAAAAAATACATCAACTAAATCATGTACGTACTTGTCCCATCTGGTCATTTAATAGTATATTAAAGAACTAGTTTCATAAGGCCTTTTCTTAACACACGAGTCCAAGTTTGAAAAACGAGACGCGAAGCGTCGAGTTTTTCAACGGACGAGTGCGACAAGTGGTCTTATGAAACGTGTTCTTTATACTATTTTTTCTATTGAGGAACTTTAAGAGTATTTTAAATAAATTTATGTAGAAAATTTTACTTCAAATCGATTACTAGGGAGTTTTTATAAACACTTATGGCAGCACTGACAGGTGGCTGAAACTGACATTTCAAACTTTCAAATTCGAACTACCAACATCGTAAACAACAAACTAAAAACAGTACGATTATAGGCCTCCTTAACGTACTGTTTTCAAGCTAAAACAGTGCGCTTAGAACGGCATTATACAACCGAAATAGAAAAAATATTTACTTGGGCGTCATAACTAATATTAAAATATAATTCCGATCGGCTGAGTTTGTAACATTTGCCAACGTGGATACGTATTAAACTTTCATTGACATTTGCTACTTCGCAGTGGTCTGGAACGAACTTATACAAATTTTGCTAAAAAAGAAAATTTACATGCCTGTCATATAATCGAAATAATAATAATAAAACGAACATACGGTACAATTAATAATGCATGTGCTGAGACACAGAGTACTTAAGAAACTCAATAGCTTCATGTTGTTGGCTGATGATTACTTTGTGGTAACAACAAATTTTTTTGAAGGTAAGTAGAGCACTGGACCACAACTACGCAATTTAAACTTCCGGCAAATAGTTCCAGCTAATGATTTTTCAAATCATTTATCCATTATCCCCAGAATAAATCAACGTTTTACGAAGAAATCGAAAATGACACCGATGAAATGATTAAACAATAATTTTAGGTTTATTAATATTTTGACCACATAATGGATTAGGACTATACAGTGGTGTGAAAAAGTTCTGCAGCAGTTACACAAACAAGGTAATTTGCAGATTAAATCCATTTTCTTTAAATATTTTTCAGTTCATCATTGCAAATATAATACAGGTTTTTAAACAGAATACTAGTAATAATAATAGCGCAAATGTTGATCCATAAAAAACAGAAACAATTCGATATATAAAATTCATTCAAAACAGAAAAGTATACATTACATATAATAATGTAGTCTACACTTAAACGTTTATTACACACTAATTAGTTTTAAACTATTTTAGTGCTTAATACTACTTTGTTCTTAATAACTAATTCACACTTTTTTGGCATAGAATTCACCTTTTTTTGTAATTTTTCCATGGTAATGCAGCGATCAGGCATCAATTAGGGATTCGATTAATTTCACTTTGTGTGGGCTTTTTTCTTGAAATAATGTTCGAAATCCTCTGCCATAAGTTTTCTGTAGGAGTTAGGTAGGGAGATTGTGTTAATCAGTCTATTCTTTTAACTTTATTGGTCGACATCCAAAATTGAACAACCTTCTCTCTGTAGCAATGAGCATTATCATCTTGAAAGATAAAGGTTTTGACAAGAAATAAATGTTTTCCACTTCTCCTGCAGGACATCAATGTATTTGGTTACATTTATCATGCCAGCATACACACAGCTCCATATCACGACAGAGGTTGGATGTTTAATTGTAGGCAGAATAAACTGCCGTGAATATTTTCAATGAGCATTATCATCTTAAAAGATAAAGGTTTTGACAAGAAATAAATGTTTTCCACTTCTCCTGCAGGACATCAATGTATTTGGTTACATTTATCATGCCAGCATACACACAGCTCCATATCACGACAGAGGTTGGATGTTTAATTGTAGGCAGAATAAACTGTCGTGAATATTTTTCTTCAGGAAATCTTCTACGAGGGGTATTTTTTAAATAAGGTCCGTTTGTGAATGAGAGTGAGAATTACGCGCGATCGCCGCAATGCGCTTGCGCGTCTGCTCACAGCATGCTTTGCGCGCGTTTAGACGCCATTTGCAGCCGTATCGTCTGTCTGTGTGCTGCGCTGTAGTTTATAATGTTTAAGAAAATTGAGTCACCCGACGACTGTAAGATACTATCTGTAATGCGATTCGTGAGTGCAAGAAACTTGACAATAAAGTTCCTAAGTGGGTGAGAATATTCAAGGACGGGCTGGTTAATGTGCATGATGAGCCACGCGCTGGCCGACCTTCTGATTTCTGAAGATTTGGTTCATGATGTGGACAACAAAATTCGAGAAGACGGTCGATTCACGATTTCAAAGTTATCAATTGAATTTCCACAGGTTTCAAGGTCAGTTTTGTACACCATTGTTTCGGAGAAACTGAATTATCGAAAATTGTGTTCTGGGTGGGTTCCAAGACTGCTTGCTGACGATCATGAAAGAAAAAGATCAATCAGGAAGGAGATGAATTGTTGGACCACATCGTTACAGGAGATGAGACTTGGGTATCTCACATGTCTCCTGAGTTCAAGCAGCAGTCAATGGAATGGCGACACACATCGTCGCCAACCAGAGTGAAAGCCAAACAGACAATTTCAGCACGAAAGATCATGGCAACTGTCTTTTGGGACAGGAAAGGGATTTTGTTATGGATTTTATGCCGAGAAGCACAATAATCAATTCTGATGCGTATTTTGTAACCTTGAGAAAACTCTGGCTTGCCATACAAAACAAGCGGTGTGGCCTACTGTCTTCCGGTGTGATGTTGCTCCATGACAATGCAAGACCACATGTTTCTACACAAACACTGTGTTCTAAAGTTTCATCTTCTGGACTAAATAACCAGTCCTGATCACTGTCCATGATAGGGTAATAAATATAACGTAAAAATAAATAACAAGCAAATGCTATAAAATATAAACGGTCTAATGCGCAATTGCAAAACAAAAAATTCACAGTCACAGGTGATGATGCAGCAGGCAAGAGTGGACAATAAATGTGGAAACGCACACGAAATACCTGATACACGTTAGGAACTTTCCGCGGCTGAAAGGAAATATACATGTAAGTATATTCGGTTGTATTTACGAGGCCGGACAAATATATAACGGGATTGATCAAATACAAAGTATGTGAGGTAGTCATAGGTGAAAATACCTCTAGCTTCCTTCGAAGTAATCTGCCTGGACTTCTACGCACCGTTGACATCGATGATACAAGTCGCAAAAAGCCTGCTTAAACTTGTCGCGATGAAGTGCGTTTAGTTCGATAAACTTGTCGCGATGAAGTGCGTTTAGTTCGAGGGTAACATTCCGTTAAATATCTTCCACGTCGTCAAAGCGCCTTCCCTTGAGGGTCAATTCAGCTGAGGAAACAGCATGAAGTCCGCTGGAGACAGATCCGGCGAATAGGGAAAATGTACTAAGACTGGGACATTTCTTGTCGCCAAAAACTTTTTCACAATCAAGGCAGAATGCACAGGGGCATTGTAGTGTAAAAGGTGCCACTTGCCGGAGGCTGCCGAATGCGGTCGCACACGTCGAATGCGTTTTAGTAAACGCGTCATGACACCCTTGTAGTACAAGCTAGTGACGGTGAGACCGGGTGGCACAAATTCTTTGTGAACGATACCTTGACTGTCAAAGAAAGTGATCAGCATGGTCTTTACTTTCGATTTTGAGACGGAATTTCTTTGGCCTGGGAGACGTCTTCGATCGCCATTCCATGCTTTGTCTCTTGCTTTCTGGATAGTACTGGAAGCACCACGACTCCTCACCAGTAACAATTGAATCCAGAAATGGTTTTAATGGTTTCACGGCTAATACTCAGCTCCTGCGCCATCATTCTCGGTGTCAGTCGTCGACCAGCCGCCACAAGTTGTCGGAATTTTTCGATCGTTACGGGGTTTCTCGTTGTGATCGGACGACTCGGCTTCTGATCATCGTAAAGGTCCTGCCGACCTTCAAAAAATCTGGCAAACCACTCGAAAACGCGAGTACGGGACATGACCTCATCGCCGTACATAGTTTTCAACATCTCGAATGTCTCCGTGGCCGTTTTCCCCAATTTGAAACAAAACGTAATGTTCGCTCTATGCTCCATGTTTGACTTGTGTCACATGTGACAGCTGCACTAACTTGTTCATCCGCATGCACAGCCTACCACGCAAGTTCTGACAGGATGCCGTTTTAGCTATGTGTAGACGAAAGTTCCAGCTACAATTGGGATATGATTTGAAAACAGTCAGTTTCTTATAGCGTCCGCAGTAGTGCCAATCCCGTTTCATATTTGTCCGACCTCGTATATGTAAAGCCAAAATTCACGGTCACACCTGATAACTCGGGTGCGCGGAAAAGTCAGTTCCTTGGACTCGAGTTGTCGAATTTCAGGTGTCTACCTTTTAGTTCATAAAAGTTATACATACATTTAATATTACTGTGGTGCTGGTGATTTTGTTGAAATGGAAAAATTCGAGATAAAGGCTGACATAAAATATCTTCTTAAGAAGGGTTTATCACCGGAAAGTTATAATACCAAGTCCGGAGTATTGGGTGATTCTACCCTGTCATATCAAATAATTAAGGATTAGGGCTGGGATTTCAAATTAGGAAGGAAGTCGTGTCAACTTGCACCAGGTGCTGCACCACCAAAAACTGATGTCACTCAAGAAAATATTGATTTGATCCATGATATAGTACTGAGTGATCGGAAAATTGCACAAAGAATTGGGTCTGAAAAAAGTCTGCGCTTGATGGATTCCGAAAATGTAGTCACCTGATCAGAAGCAAGTCAGAATATGAAACAGCGGCATCGTGGTTCCCCGCCCACGGTAAATAGGTGATGGCTGCTTTAAATGAGTGGTTTACATTGCAAAGCAAATAGTTTTTTTCTAAAGGCATTCAAGTTCTTCACAATCGTTACAATCTTTTAGTTAGACGGCCTTGTTGAGAAATAAATTTGTTTCAAAAGTCATTTGCTTCTATATCAGGGACAATAAATGCTGAACCACCATGGTAGGTTGAGATCACCGCTTACCGTTGTGGCCAAAAGCCACACGAGAGATATTTGAAAAAGGATTAAATAAAAAACTCATAGAAAATGAAAGTAAGCATTAGCTTAATGGCGATGGGGGTCGAGTGACACCGCATTTGAAAGGTTTCTTTGAGTAGAATATAATTCTATATTTTGGGAAAATTGTATACATTCAAAAACAAATGACAGACTTCCAAATTATCTGTTTCTGATATTTAGCAAAACGCTAAAAAATGTAGGAGGCGAAACAATTGAAATAATTAGTCTTTCTGTTCTGTCACTTTAATTCAGTTATTGTGTTTGCTCACGTTTGAATATTGAGTGTTAAAACCCGTGATACTAAGAATAATTATGGCGAATATTCGAACCTTGCAGGAAAAAACTGAAGCAGTTTTTATTTTTGCCGAAACTTTCACAAAGCCGAAACAATATCTAAGGAAAGTTTTCCCGACCATCCTATTTCGAGGGCGTATTTAAGAGAACTTGTGCAAAAATTTATTAACACTGGAAGTGTGCAAAACAGGAAAAACCCTGGACGACCCGCAATATCAGAAGACAAACTAATTCAGATAGTCGGTGAAATGGTAGTACATTCTTCAACTTCTACAACTTCACATGTAGCTGCGATATGTGATGTATCGGCGACCACTGTCAAAAAGTTTTTAAAACGGCATACCTAAGTTCCATTCATACAAAATGAAGGTTTTACACCAGTTGATTGCAGATGATCCGGATAGACGCATTGAATTTTGTGAAGTCACGACGCAAACCATTGCAAGACCCCAGTTCTATGGTCGCAATCTTTTTAGTGACGAATGCACATTTTTTTAAATGGGTTTGTTAACAGACAAAATGTAAGATACTGGTGGGATGAAAATCCCCATGTTTTCCGGGAAGGTTACACCCAATTTCAGCAAACATTGAATGTGTAGATAGGAACACTTGGCGACCATATCGTAGATCCCTTATTCATCGACGGAAACTTTACTGGAAAATTGTACTTCAACACGCTGGCAAACCTCATCCGTCCATTAATAGTTCAGATTGCTGAACATAATCGAAACGAATTTTCCATGGATATCATATTCCAGCAAGAAGGCGATCCTGCGCATTTTAGCAGACAAGTTCGCAATTATCTCGATGCAACGTATCCTCGACGATGGATTGGTCGGCGTGGTCCAACAGAATGGCCTGCGCGATTCCCTGACCTGACTCGTCGGACTTTTCTTGTGGGGGTATCTTAAATCGACAGTTTTTTAAACAAAACCCCATTCTCTTATGGATTTACGCGTAAAATAACAGAAGTTTGTGCATATATCGGAGTTGAAACTTTCCAGAAAGTACGGGAAGAGATATTAAATAAGTTTTTCTATTGCCAAGAAGTTCAAGGAGCACACTTTGAACATTTATTAAAATAGTATTACTATTCAGTTTTTGTTGTATCAAATAAGTTCTGTTGTGTTTTAGAATCTTCTTCTTCGTCTTCTTCTTCTTCTTCATTCTTCAATGGTGAACATTTCGAAAGCCTACCTTTTTTGCCTTAATTCTTAGTTTTTTCCATAAACTTGTTATTTTCAATCATCTGTCGTTTTTTTCTCGATGAAGAATTAAAATAACTTTCAAATGAGGTGTCACTCGATCCCCATTGATATTTACAAAAATAGTTTAAGATGGCGCCTAGCCGCCATTTTGAAAGTTATAAAATTTGAATGTGGACTAGAAAGTAGCATTTCAGTCCCCCATTAAAGCACACAAGATTTTGTGAAGAGATATCAAGTCGTTCAAAAGTAAGTAGGGGGGAGGACGTTTTACGATCGCACTGTATACACAACGACGATCTATAAACGAATTGGGGAAAAATAGAAGAAAATATAGTCAACGCAACAACGGAGGGACTGGGAACAAGGAGTGCAAATAAGACACCACAAAAATCTACACGAAAGACACCTTGGTTCTGTAAAAAAGTTAAAGAACTAGAAAAACGAAAAAGGATAGCTTTCTGTAAAGACAAAGTAACAGAAATGGCAGAGCGATATCGAGAATATAAGGAAGTCAGGTACGTGGTCAGTCCAAACATTAAACAAGTTGAATAAAATTATTGTGAAGAGCATACAACGACATCGGCACGAACAACAACGACAGATTTGGAGCATGATACGCAGTTAAAAGAAAGAAATCAGAAAACAAATAAGTACTAATATCGACGAAGACCAAAGGATGAATTATTTTAGGAAACCATATTCGAGGAATGTATACGAAACACACTATAATGAGAACCCAATAACAGTAACAGGATAACAGAACCAAGTGCCGAAGATATAACACGTAATATAAAAAAATTTAAAATGGTATTTTGAATGAAATAATTAAAAATTAAAGTGAAATACTTAAAAGGCAATTGAATCCAATAAACCAGCTTATTTTTGTTTTGTTGATGTCGAAAAAGCTTTTGATAACGTATAACTAAGAGACATTATAGAAATATTAGGAAACAAGGACGTTCCGAATGATCTCATTACTCTAATAGAAAACATATACACCATAAATCATACAAAAATTAAAATAGAAGATAACCTATTCCAAGAAATACGTGTAAAGAAAGGAATACGTCAGGGAGATTCGCTAATCCCATATTGTCCATCTTAATAATGAACGAAATAATAAATGGCATCAAAAATATGAACTCATACCGAATGGGAACTAAAGAATTGAATATGTATGCTTTGCTGAGGCTCAGCCTTAACTGCGGATAATGAAGACGATTTGCAAAAACTATTGCATCAATTTACACTTACTTGCAAAAAATTCCATTGAACGATCTTAACAAATAAAAAAGTGCCTAAACAGTAAGTAAGGACCATCTACGTTGTAAGCTAGACACAAGGGAAGATCGAAGTCAAAATTCCGAGTATCGAAGATCTTGGTGACGAAGTGAAAGAATTGCATATAAGCCACAAGAATATCAGGACGACTGAATATAACCCTTTGGTAAAATAAATACCTATGAATTGACTTAAAAGTAAGAATACACAGAAACATAGCCGGACCAGTGCTTACCTATGTAAGAGCGACCACCACAAGAACAAACCAAATAATACCAACTACAGAAATGTAAACCCTGAGGAAAAACTGTAAGACAAACACCGATATATAAGAAATCAATATGCAATACAGGCAGTTAACAAATGGCCCAAAAAAGTACGCAGGAATGATACAACCACATAGAATGGGAATGGGCGTTGGAGCGACAATCTAGGAAAAAAACAGGTTAAAACTTATAAATAAAGTAGAAGGAAAGGTATTTCTTTTTCTTTTACGTTACGGGCCAACACATTTGTGCCATTTAACAGTTAATTTACATAAAAGCTCAGTGACCCGGAAATCATCATATGCCGAATTTTTTCCCAGAAGCAGGAGCGGCAGAACCTTATGGGACTACAATGATGTCGAAGTCACAGCTATAGTTGACTATTGCTTACTCGCCAATACACTTGCCAAGTGTGGCGTTTTAATTGCCGTAACTCCCAACAAAAACCATTTCAACATCGCATATAGAAACGCAATTGCGTCTGGCGACGGATGCCATTGGTTGAAAATCTCAAACTGATTCGCCAGTGTCTCTCATAGACTACGGGGGAACGACAAGACTCGATAATACTGGAATATAAAGAAACAGTTGAAATAATAAATTATTAATAGCAAAATATAACATCAGAACGTTGCATTATCTTGAAAACGGTTGGGTTTATGGACTTGTAACAAGAGTAGGTACCTTTTTTGGGTATTTCTGCATGCTGCGCATGATTTTTTTAATAAAATAAGAAAATCAAAATAATGTAAAAGATATTATGAAAAACACTACCTTATCCTGGAACGAAGCATTTTCGGGCCTATATTTACATAAACCTTTTTCTTGGGCAAACATTTTGGTTACACCCTGTATATGTAGAAAAGCTGGACCTTTTTCAGAAATAGCACGTACATAATCAAATTCTATCGGCATACTAAATAATAATTATTTATTATTACTTAATGCAGTAAGAACTGAAAGATTATTATTATTATTATTGGATGTTAGGGCTTTGGCTTTTATACGCCTTCCGTCACTTCGACCCTTAATGGTTCTTTTGTAACTTATGAGCCCTTTCTTTGTTAGAGAAGTTGTAGGCTGTTGATAAACCTTATAATGTCTCTGGACTTCGAGTCCCTTATTTCGTTAGGTGACATGGTTGTCTTTCCGAAAATTTGTTATCTGCGTCGACAGGCGGCATTGCATTCGCATAGAATATGTTCTGCCGTTTCCGCTACCTCGTTACGTAAGCGGCAGATTTGGTCCTCAGCTTTACCAATCTTAAAGAGATGGTATTTTAATGTTGTGCGGCCTGTGAATAGGCCAATGATGGTTTTCAATTCCATCTTGCTGAAGGACATAGCAAGTTTTCTTTATTTTGCGAAACAGTGATGAACTGTTTTACCTGACGTTGTCCTGGAATATTTTGCCAGTATGAGGATTTCTGTTGTTCCTCCCATAGTTTGACCGCCTGTTTTATGTGGCTTTTCTGTATTCCACATCTAGGCTCAGGTCCAGTGAATGGCGTCGATGCTCCGCGTTTTGCGAGTTCGTCGGCGTTTTCGTTGCCTGGTACGCCCTCATGCCCTGGCACCCACCACAAGGTAACGTGGTTTCTGTTTGCCAGATATTTGAGGTTGTTCAGTAACTCCCAGACTAGTTTCGACTCACAAATGGGGGCCTTTAAGGTTTATGGCATAAACCTCAGCCTGGAAGATAGTAGTTGCAGCACCGAGGGGTTCGGAAATGCGGCAACCGGGTCCGTAGACCCCCGCTCCGGTTCCTCCTCCTTCCATCTTCGAACCATCCGTATACCACTGGTGGGATCCTTTCTTGAATGAAGATCCTCCCGAGGACCACACTTCCCGGTCTGTGATGGTCAGTCTAAAAGGTTGATCGAAGTTGTATTTTATTGGCATAAAATTCGATACGGTGCAGGCCGTTCGCTCTAGGTGAGTACGACTTAGAATACCTAAGTGGCCTATCAGGTCTCCTGATATGAATTTATTTGTCCTTGCAAGCGTGAGCGCATGTAGCATTGCCTCCTTTTGCACCTGAAGGTGTAGGGGCGTTAGTCCTAACATGGTCTCTATTGCTGCAGATGGACAGATGCTTATTGCACCTGTTATACTCAGCCAGGCGAGACGTTGTATCTTCTCTAGCTGTAACTGAGTGGTGATCTGTATTGTTTTTAGCCACCACACGACTGCTGCGTAGGTAACCATGGGTCTTATTATAGCCACATAAGACCAATGGATCATTGCTGGTTTTAGCCCCCAGTTTCTTCCTACCAGCCTACGGCATACTAGGGATGCTAGAACTGTCTTCTTCTGCAGTTTATCAATGTGTGAGTTCCACGTCAACTTCTGGTCTAGTGTAACTCCTAAGTATGAGACTTCATTACTGAAGTCAATAACCGCCCCTAGTATCTAGATCCAGTGTGGATCTAGTTATCTAGTATCTGGATCTAAATTCTTTTTACACGAGGATCTTGTAGCTGTATCTAGACCATAATTTTCTGGATCTTTCATAGTTCGATCCAAAGATCCGCTACAATTTATTTCTTGATTTTTCTTTTGTGAACTTTAAAAAACACATTGAGTAATGATTCTTTATATTTAAAGTATGTTTATGTATTTTAGGAAATGTCTTCTATTCTTCTTTAGCAAAATAAATTATGTACGTACGTGTTTCCAGGACGATTGCAGTTGGGTTTTACTGGTTTTACCTACCCATTATGCCATTAAGCGTACCTGTATTTGAACAATTGTGCAGACGCAGACAGACGCCTGGAATTTCCTGTCCCTCAAATGTACCTGTTGCGAGGTAGCAAAAATACTTTAGTTATTTTATTACTTGTTAGGCAGACTAGGTAAAGCAAGAACAGAAATTTTTCGGTATTTGCGTCACTGCTGTCATTGGGGGTAGAAGGATTTCAGCCCTCCGGTATTCTTTTTTTAAAAGAACACATTTTTTTCTTACAAAACCTATAACAGTTGCAATAGACATTTTACAAAATGAAAAAACCTGTCACTTGGGAACTGTTTTACCCACACTTTTTAAAATTAAGAAATCATTGGAAGCTATGCTGGAATGACAATACTCTTCAAAATTAAGAGAATGTTTGCTAAATGAATTTCAAAAACGTTTTGCAAATATAATGGGTATAGAAAGCTCTGACAGTCGACCATACTTATTGGCTACAATTTACAATCCAAAATTTTTAAACTAAGGTGTTTGGAAATTACTTCGTTCAAAGATGATTCTGAATTCTTAGAAAGAGTATTGAAACGAAAACTAGAAAAGTTACAGTTAGGACTGTTAGGAGGATCTGAAGAAGATTATAATGAAACAACAGAAAGTCACGTAAATTCCAAAAAAGTAAATTCCTATCATGAGGAATTCTTTGATTTTTTAAAAATAAATAATACGCAGGTACAAACATCTACATTTCAGTGTACAAACCATTTTGAGGATCCCAATAACAATTACATTCAGTTAAATAAGTATCCGATAATAAAAGAAATTTTCCTTAAATTTAATTGCATACTGCCTTCTTCTGCCCTTGGCGAAAGAATATTTAGTACCTACGGGTGGACAAATTGTAACCCCTCGTAGAAATAGGTTAAATGACGAAATTTTCGAAACGTTGTTAATTTTAAAAGAAAAGAAAATAAAATTCGATAATTAGAATTATGTAACTTTATAGTTAATAAAGTAACTTTTAGTGTAGTGTAGCGTATTATTATTGTATTGTAACTTGTAAGTAGTGTAAGTTTGTAGTAAAGTTTTTTTCCCGTTAACTATATATTTATTTTCTTATGTTACTGTCCAAGTATCCAGTGGCACTGTCCATATCTCTGGAATCTCTAAAAATTAAAAGAACACCCCTGACACATTCGAAATGCGAAAGGATCTATAAAGGATCTAGATACTTTATTACGGATCTTGGATCTTGATCTAGATCCATTTTTAGGTTTGGATCTTTGATCTGGATATAGATCATATTTTTTAAATGTGTCTGGATCTGTATCTAGATCCCTAATTAGAGGATCTTACCCAACACTGCCGATGACGCATCATGTAATACCTTGTATGTGTTTCTAGTAATAAGAAAGAATTAAAAAAATCGATTTCTTTTACGGAATTCCAAGAAAGTGTACGAAACACATGAAGGAACGAGATTTCCCACCTATATAGACCACTATTCTTACAGCCCAAGATCAGTATCTAAAGATACCAACACAGGATGTTGAATAAATATTAAATATTATTACTTCGACTTCTTGACATTCCCTTGTATTTGCAGGTATTTATAAAAAAGTTTAGGCAATAATATATTCTGAACATTTATTTCAAATTTATACAGTAGTAAAACAGCTTTTCCGGTACATACACTATTTCTTTTATAGTTAGCCACCGCTACAGGCTACTTTTTATTTCATGTAGCGCACCACTTCCCAGATCTGCGGTTTTGTGATTTAATAGATTACCAAGAATGAATTATAGGATATACAACGCTAGTAAACCACTTTAAAGAGTATATGATGTACTTATTCATATACATAAAATCAAGCTGCAGCATCCACTTCCCTTCTGGTATAAACGGAGGCATATTGGTAGCATTAACAGATAAATTGTAGACATGGTAACGGTGACCCTAGTAAATAAAAATCATAAAATAGAAAATCAACGAAGAGTTTCGAAAGCGGGACAGCAAACTCCCGATACGGATTATGTAACTTTAGAAAAGCGGATTTACTGTAATGGAGAAAGCATTTATGGTTGAGGTTTATTTTTGTCATGGCCAGAAAGTTGTTGGTGCTTGGCAGTATGTAGTGCAGTTATTTAATTTTTACGTTTTCATGTTTTGACATTGACAGTCCATAACCTAATCTTATTTAGTAGCGTGGTTTTTAAACGCACGGCCTGCTCTAATTTATTATGTTTTCGATCGCTCTTTATTTTTATACAGGGTGTCCTTTAAATGCCTTAAAAGCTTCAGGTAGAATTTTTCCTTTATGAGTGTTAAAGTTCATATCTTTAAAACAGAATTTCATGGAAACAATAACGAGAACTTTAATGTTGCACGTATCTGCCGATAAGTGACTGACTGCCACTTGATTATGTAAAGATTAAT
>JABXWE010019815.1:0-13208 GCA_014611495.1 Limonius californicus | reverse complement strand
CTTCGATTGCCTCCATACCATTGTCCATACAACCCAATTGAAATGGCGTGGGGGTTCTGTAAGACCTATTACAATAAGCACATAAATTCGCAGCCAAAATCGGAAGGTTGCAAATTTATGGCGTGAGGATCTTTCAAAGCGTACCCCCGACATGTGGCAAAACTTCTGTGAGCATTGTGAAAAACTTATTTTGGAAGACTGGACAAAACATTTGGGAAATCTATCGTTTGAAAATATTCCTCCTTTCATTATTTCAATTGGGGAATCTGATTCAGAATCGGAGGGTGCCGATGATTCAGATACTTCTAGTAATATCATGATGGTGGATAGGGTAGGGGATATTCTTTTGGCATCTAAATTGTGAATGAGTGTTTTACAGTTTTTATCTCGCCCGAGAAAAACACTGACCTCAGTGGAATACGAACTTGGGTCTCTTAGCACCAGAGGCAAACAGTCAACCACTGGACTACCATCATATCAATTTGAAACATGAGCGGCATGGACGTTAATTCTTTTTAATTTGCTGCAAGACCTAAATATAGGACGACGAAAAATGGCGTGGAATATGCTCTGTATACATACGATTTGAGTTCAGAATTCTCGTGTAAAAAGAACAGCAATATGTATTTGGTATATGCTACGACAACATTTAAATTATAGTTATTATTTTATTTATAATGAAATCATTATTATATCTAAATATTACAAACCAATATTGAGCAGCAATAGGCGGACGTTAAATGAACAAACAAGCTCCACTGGCAACATTGCCTGCTTTCAAAAAAACGTAACATCCATCAAGAAAAACTAGCATAACCCAACTTAATTAATTGACAAATTTCAATAATACCACACATTCCCCCAGATTTCCACAGCCTACTAAGTGGCAAATCAATCCTGAATAGATTATATGTGTGTTTTACTCTATCCTATGTATAGTCATAGACGAAATACTCCTATTTTCTATTTCGTCTATGGTATACGTAAAGCAAAATAAATACTTTATATCATTTTGAAATAATATCACTATTTTGGTGTTTTTTTTTTTTGGAAATATGCATATTATTGAAAAAACCTTAGTGACTCCCTAAATAACTTGTATGTGTATCAAAAAGCGATGCACATATGCAGGCAGGTCTGCAATTTAGGTAAACAAAAAGTCTTTTATCTGTATAAGATAATGATCTAAATATGCAGATATTTTGTTCGCAAGTTCAGTGCCGTTAATCTGTTAATCTATAGCGTGGTCCACAATTTTAAGGTAGGCTTAAAGGGACTTGACCATTTGGTCGGCAATTTAGGAATACCGAAAAATAAATAAATAAAAATAATATAATAAAATGTGCCGGGTACTTAGTGGCTACTTAGAGTCGACCCTACTTAGCAGCAGTAAACTAGCAATTATGTTAATCCCCAGGACAGCGTCCAGTTTAAGGGTAGGATTAAAATGTGCCAGGTACCTAGCGTCCAATTCATGTCCGCCCAATATATTATTAGTCTTGAATATAGTTTTAGTCGAGTTCAAGTTATGTTTCTGGTTATCCCGTACCAACGCGCTCACTTTCGAGCATTACGTCTGTAGACGCAACAGACACCTTTTACCTAATTCTGCAGATACATTAGCATATGGACACGTATTAGTGTCATAGGTACGCTCATGGACATTGTCGAATTAAGTAACCGCTAGTTTTTATTAGTACTAAAGTAGTAAATTAAGAAAACAATAATAACAATTATGATAATAAATGTAAGAACGAAAATAATAATTTTTAATTTATTAACTTGCTGAATAAGACTTGAAAACTTTTTCCGAAATTTTGGATATTCTTCATTGAATACATTTAAATTTATGAATACAGTACTTTCCATTTAATTTACAATTTTTGAATCTTTTCATTTATTGCTCTCATATTTTTAGTATGTCTGTCAAATATTTTCAGAGTTCTTTTCTGTTTTCATGTTTGATGGTATTACTACTGCTTTGTTTCTTAATTCTGCTAATTTCGTAGGATCATAATTATTGTAGTTGCCTAATTTTTATTCCAGTTCATTCTATTTTATTATCAGCAGACTAGTTCACAGTCGGTCATAATTAATTGTTCAAGAAATAAAATTAGCAGCTTCTCTTGTAATATATTTATCTGCTACTACGAAACCAGCTGTTTTTGCTCCATCTTCGAATCTGCCTATTTCAGTAATCATAGGTTTTAAATCTTATTTCCATTTTCGGTTTCTCATCATTAGGAATATATGAAACAAGTTTATCCATTATGACTGAAAATTTTCTAAAGATTTTCTATTTTAATTATTAAAATAATTAATTCACATTCTTCCTCATCTAAACTTCGGTTTCTATGAATAACAGCTTTATGTTCTACATTATCGAATAGTTTTTTATTTTTTATTTTGTTTTTTTCTCTATTGTTCCCATTTGGTCCGGTTTGGTCTCTTTTGTTCCGGATTGTTTCCTTTTGCTCCCATTTTTTTCCTTGTACATGCAATCTTAATGCCCACTGAATTTTGCCCCATATTTAGGGAATTTCTGGAAATTGCCAAAATCTGTCTTTGTTAGTTTCTTATTTACGGTTGAGTTGAGATGTTCAATGGCAAAATTACGATTTCTCATTTGAGTTACTTCGTTGATATTTTTTGGTATATTTAGTTTTGCATCTTGAGTAAAAGATTTGTAACTATTTTAAAATTGCCGGAGTTCAGATGGTTGTCTTGTTTCTAATGGTGTATAATATTCTGCTACAACTTTGTTCTCTTTAGTGTTGCTCATTTTTTTAATTTATTATAAAACATTTTATGTTACTTATTACTGAACGTTGCGTTTTTATCATGTTCCAGTAAAAGCTATTAGTATCCCTAGTACTTAAGAAGAATTTAAAAATATGAAAACTACTAAAAAGGGGACTAATTTGTCGAAGTAATATTTTTATAAGACTACTTAAGATTGTACTGATATTATGTATTAATTGCATTAAAGAAAGGCCTGACTAAATTAAAATGATGTATTTTAATGGATTGTAATGATTTTTTTATTCCCCATCTTTTCAAGATGTATATTTTAATTATGTTGGTTAATGTCTCTTTATTTTTTATAGATAATTTGTTGCTAAAATTAGTATTTATCATTTGAGTTGCTTCATTAAAATTCTCTGGAATGTTTCATTTTTTTATCTTAAGTACTCCTGTGTATTTATAACTCATTAATAGAGTTTCATTTTTAGTGGATCACTGACCCAAATCCAAAACGAGCAAAAATGGATAACCGGAATGGACAAAGTAGCGGTACCAGATCTAAGCTTCGTAAAGTAGGTGTAATAGTTCTAATTTGGGTCTTAAGTCCGGTGATTATAACAATTTTTGTTTTATATTTATATAGTTTCAACCGGCCCTAATTAACAGAAGTACGGAGAGCTTTGAAGAGATTAGAAAAATGTCTGGCTTTGTGGACCACACGCATTTCATCCGGAACTTCTTACTAAAGAAAAGAAACTTGGCCATTTTTGCTCCTCGCTGCTTCGGCAAATCGTCGCACTTAAACATGGTGCTAAAGTTCTTGCAGATTGATGTTGACAAAACAACTGGAGAGGTTTCTTCACCCGTCAATGGTCCAGCAAAAGGGAGAAAGAATTATAGACTATTTGAGGGGACTCGTATCATCACCGATGATAATAATAAGGACTTAGTGGAAGATCATCTTGGCAAGCACCCAGTGGTACACTTGAACTTCGCTCATGCATTCATAGATTCCGTTGAAGACGCAGAAATGCATTGTCGAAGGGCTATGCATGACGCTTTCCAAGATCATTCATATCTAGAAAACAGTAAGAAGTTGGTGCCAGGTGATGAAGAAAGAAATGCAACAGCTCAACTTATTTGTGAACAGTGGTGTGATGATGTACGGTACAAGATGCAAGACCTGAACAAGTCCTTGGTAAATTTGACCAAATATTTGTACAACCATTTTAATAGGGCCGAGGTTTATATACTAGTCGATGACTTCGACGCCATTAATGCAAGTGCACTGTGGAGTATTCCTAAGGAGAACCCAGATGACAACAGAATCGCAAAACTTCAAAACATATGTGACATTTTAGGAAGTTTATTAGGATCAGTCACAAAGGGTTACGATCATGTTGCTGGGGCATTATTTACTGGAGTGTCATCTGTGGTTGGTTAGGTTATTCGTCGCATTTTAGCAATTTAACCACAATGAAGTTTCTTGATGATCCTG
Organism: Limonius californicus; assembly: GCA_014611495.1. NCBI lineage: Eukaryota > Metazoa > Arthropoda > Insecta > Coleoptera > Elateridae > Limonius > Limonius californicus. The sequence goes on along the minus strand of JABXWE010019815.1, from coordinate 8,965 downwards.
CGATTTTTGCAACAGATCAAGATTTTGTGCCATTTTATGGTGCAACAAAGAGAAGAAGTTGAGAGCCTTATTAAGAAATTTGTAGAGAATAAAGAGCTAGTGTGGTTTGAAGGAAAGGCAGAGTTTCTCAATGACACTAATGAACTGGATGTAAAGAAGATCATGGATGGTGTGCAATCTCATTACAACGGTTATTTTGATAGCAAAGGAAACCATATTTTTTGTCTTCGGTCTGTTTTGGAATATTTAAAAACTGGAAAAGCACTGAACTTTTGGCATCCGACTCACAGAATTCTCGATCTTTACATGATAGTTAAATGTGAAAAAGTTGCATATGAAATTATAAAGCTCATGAGATGGGAAATGATTGAGTTCCAACGACATGATAAAATCATGATACATGATCTTGCAGAATTGCCTAATATTCTGGCTGTGAAAAATGAAGATAAAGTTGATTCTGAAGTCGTTTTCAACACTCTGATGGATATGGGCTATTTGACCTATCCTGAAGGAGGAGTTCAAGATGGAAAATTCAAACTACCTAATGCAGAAATTCGAGCGGCATTATCTGGCATGATACACATCATTGTAGAAAGCCATTGGAAAATTGATACAACCTCATGCACTAGGCTAATTGGCGAGATCTGGTCGTTTCACATTAACAACAAGAAAGCGTTACAGAACACGATGTTAAGTGTCTACGAAGAGATATGTTTAATTTTGAGACCACTTGAACGAACGAATCGCGCACTTGTGAATGAGTCCAAAATATTATCCATCATTTACAAAGCTTTGATTGATGCAAACTCATTTAAGCTCTGTGTTGACTTACAAATAAAAGATGCAGAAGGTAATTTAATAATATTAGACAGATCAGACTTTTTAATGCATAAAAAAAATGAAAAATGTTCCATTCTGTGGAAGGTGAAATACAACGACGATAGTAAGGACAAATATACGACATCCCTTTATGCCTTGCAGGAAGCAAGGGGCATTGTAACCACCAAAAATGGGAAGACCAAAAACCTAATGGACCCACTGTTAAAGAGTCTTGGACGAGAAGTACTTGTCATAGGTAATAAGTTACAAAGTAACGCACAACATATTACCATTGTACTTTTTCTAGGTTTGTCCATCGATAGGGACATCAAAGTATCCCTCTCATATGCCTTAGGTATGGATGAGCAGATTTTTTTCAAGTCAGAGAGGGAATCTACTTCTTTTCCTAATTTGTACCGAATTTACAATACCGTGCCGTTGCCTTTGGAAGAAAATGATTATTAAGGACCGGTAGTGCCAGTTTCAAAGTTGGACTTGTGTAAAATTTAAGAAACTGGAAATTTCTAAGCTGAAATGGGCATAAGGCCTTTGTCTCAATTGTTAGCATATTATACTTAATGCGGCAGCATTTATATACTCGTGTGTGTTCTTTTCTTCATAATGTGATTGTTTGTACAAAAAGTAAATTTTGTTTGAAGAAAAAATAGCATATTTGATACAGCAGTAAGCTGACTTCTGTCTTATTAATTAATATACATACTATTTTGCATGATTTATTTTCTTTTTTATGCTGACATGCTCTGGTACATAAATAAAACGTTCAAGTTTAGTACTTTATTGTGATCTTTCGTACACGCAGACCACGGTTAATCTCAACGTTTTTGTTATTGTTTTATAGTTATTTCAAGTACTTAAATATTTTTCAAATTCAGAAATTGGAATATTTTTGGGACGTTTAAACATGATGAAATTTTGTGCAATTGCTGCACATTTTTAGTGATTTTAGTAATGTTTTAACGATTTACTGAAGTGATAAATATTGAGTGGTCTATAATTTTTGGGATAAGATTGCGTCAATGAGTTTTCTATTCACGACTTACAGTAATATCGAACAATAATGCGTTTAACATTGAAAATGACTCCTTCTCATTAATTTGAGGGGCGTTAGTCGTGCTGGTGCTAACACATTAAAGACCTTTCCTGTTAAAATAGAAGCGATGATTCTCCTCGATAGACGCATACCTATAAATGGTATAAGCTGTCGTGAAAGAAGAGATGCTGTAAGAATAGATCGGATTGACTTTGAATAAACGCGGGGAATGTTTTGCACTTTGTTTTATTATATATTAACTCGGTAAATATTGGTTTGGAAATAAAAGGTTTTTTTAAGATGACTTGAAAAATAAATGACCTTTATAGAATTTTAGCACTTTCTTATTTTTTTATCGATTTCGTCGTTGTATCCAATTGCTTTGGTCCAGTAATGAAAAGGCATTTTGGAATATCAAAGAAATGGAGAATTGTTTAGGTTTTTGAGACTTTTTCGGTAGTTTTTTAATCGTTTTTATTTCTAAAACCGTATTGGTCCAGAACTAAAAAATTATTTTCGACCCCCCTTTCCTACAAGAAAGATGTATTAACAATTGAAATTTATTCGTTAATTATTGAAGTGAAAATCCAGAGGTCAGCGTGTCTTTTCATAAACTTTTTATAAGAAATACGCTGATTATGAGGATTTTAACTCGTTTGTGAGGCGGGAGCACCATCCCGCCTGGATTTATTGTGGTATTTACCCCTTCTGAATACTTTTATAATAATTTTCAGGGTGTAGCTGGCTACATCCTGAATTTCAGGTATAATTTGTTTAATTTAAATACCTACTTTTTATCTCATGTCAAATTTTAATCATATTTTCAGTGATTTTTAACGATTTTTCGTTTGCCCAATTGCTCTGGTCTAGAAATTAAAAGCCATGTTGGTATGTCTAAAAACAAGGGATCTTTTAAAGGTTTTTTGGGTGCTTTTGAGGTAACTTTGCTTCATTTTGGGTGATATTCAACCATTTTTTCGTGTGCCCAATTTTTGATGATCTGTAGATCTTTGGGTACTTCTGGGGTGCACAAAAATTAGAGATTTGTGACGGATTTTGGGCCGTTTTCGGTTGTTTCATATCCTTTTTTGGTGTTTCTTCAATGATTTTTGCACGTGCCAAGTACCCTGCTCCAGAAATAACATTGTGATATCTACTTGTAAATAATTAAATTTTAATCTTAGAAAAAGCGTAAATTGGCTCTTTAAAATTACTTGGGAAACACTTGTTTGAATTAGCATTGTTATATACTTCCTTTAACAAATTACAGCACCAACTAGTTTTATGTGTAAGATAAAACAATAATACAAAACTTTATTAGACAAGCGCTTTCTTGCATTTTATATTTTTTTACAATGTTCTACTACCGTAATAGTTACTTAACATCAAATTACTGCTGACATGCAGATAAATGATAAATATTAATATTTCGTCATTAAAACATATTGTATAATTTCGATAAAATCGCATTTTTCTCTCTCAAACAATATGAGGATATGTATGTGCTCTATTTCATTTTAATAGTAGCATTTAATTTGTTTCAATAAATATCGTAGATTTTACGTATGTCTTCCTAAAGCCATATATATATTTTGTAAAATGTACAAAATTCTGTGACGTGTCATACAGGCCTTAGCCAACGTCTGCCTTGAAGTCGCTAACTATTGTTTTCTTAAATTACTCTATTAAGCGTGTGTTATAATTCTGAGATTGATTGCGAATCTGCCTCTTCTTGAAGTGCCAGATGCTATCAAGGACTTCGGCGATCTTTCAACTATTGTGATATGCGCTATAAAACGATTTTAAACATTTAAGCACAGATGGGGATCGTGAGAATTCAGTTAGCCGAGAGCTTACTTTCTGAACAATATATCAATTATGGCTTGGTTTTGATTCCCCAGCATTACAACGGCGCGGCGGCGTATAAAAATTAGGTGGTGCAACCCACCACACACTATTTCCCATTCCGGTTGGCAACCGTGGGGTCTTCGTACTAACAACCTTCTATCAAATTTATGTTCTTCGGGTTCGGCGTTATTTTGCAGGTCGGTTGTGTTTCTTTACTTTAGCGCTGAGAGAAGAGATCGGAGCCTAGCAGTGTGACATGAAACGCTGTTGAGGAAGGCAACACAAACAGCACCAAAAATGGTTGGTGGGTGTCCTAATACCACCATCTAACGAAGCAACCGATTTTGGAGATATCCTTTGATTACATTGAGGATCGAACCTAGACATTTTGAAAGTTATAAAATTTAAATATGGGCTAAAAAGTATTATTTAGCCCCCCATTTAAGCACGCAGAATTTGTGAAGAAATATCAAGTCGTTGAAAAGTTAGTAGGTGGGAGGACATTTTACAACCGCACTGTATGTCTAGTGTTACCGACAATGCAATTTCTATCTACATTTAGTTTTTATTCCTATTCTGGGGATTTTGTTCTCTGTGTAGACGTTAAGGTGTATGGGAGAGAGGCCACAGCCTTGCTTAACCCCTTCAAAGGCATTCTCATTCTTGTTATCATATTTCGAAATCAATTTAAGATCTTGCATCTCGGTTTATAAACATGTATGAAATGTTGTTCCATTAGTTTTATTATCTTACATTCTATTGAAGTGTCTTCTGAGACTCCCAGTTTCGGCCTCAATTCAAATTGGGTGGCAGCCTTTTTAATGTTAATTGAGAAATATTCATTAATACTTTTTCCCACATTTTAATTGTAGATGCAGATATACAGTGTATTGAGTAGGCTACCATGGGTAGCTTCCTTATTGTTAACGATGGAGATGTGTTTAAATGGATGCAGTTGTGCAATTTTGAGTGCTGATTCAGATTCCGTTGAGAAAATTCCGAACGGTTTAGAAATTATCCCCAAAAAACTGAAAGTAGCTATTTTCTTTACAGTCAAATATCTCCGTAATTATAAAAGATATGAAGAAATATTGCATGTAGAAGATATTTTATTTGATTAGGTACACTTTGTAACGAAGTTTCCGCGAAGCAACCGTTCTAGCATTTGATAATTAAATGTTAGGTCGCGTTAGTTCCGAAAAGAGGCGTCTGCGGCAGTCTAAGTGGAGTTCTAAATTGTTTTCCCCACGCACTCATCATCGCGTTCGAACACACTCCGGGAAAACGCGTAGAGAATGGGAACCTTATATATACAGGATCCTCGCATAAATTTGTTAACTTGGAGTCGAGCTCCATCCGAGAAGGAAGTCAGCGGAGAATAGAATTACCAGTCCGCCAACGAAGAAAGCAAACCGAAGTTGAGCCGCCAAAATATTTTCAGTCCGTTGGAGAATTCCATAAAATCCGCGTACCTTTACGGTGTCGCATTTATTCATTATTGTGGAACACTTCGCCGTTGGGGCTACGTTGATTGATATCCAGCAGGTGTGCTGTTTGGAACGTCGTGATTAAAACAAGGTTCGGCTTCAACTGTCATGATTTATAAAATAAACAGAATATTTAAAATACCAATACCAACTTAAACTTTATACAATAAAAGTACCCAAACATACCAAGTTAGTGTTAATCAGGTTAACATACCAGAGAAATAAGAGATTGGAGGTCTTATAAGCCGGTCAGGACAGGCTAATTTGACTTCTGATTTTCCTATTTTCCCGTAATTGGGAATTTCCAAACTAATTTAACAATACGTTATAGTCGGTCAGGTCAGATTGTACGTATTTTTAAAATTAGGCATTAACAATTTTAAATACTTACTGTACAGTAATCTTTTATTGTTACAATATCCTACGAAACATTTCAATTCATTCACCGGCGAAATTACGATCAAGAATATTTCCCTGCAGCTGGATTTAACAAAACGTTCATTGACCCAGCAAGGACACGCTGCCCCGGCGGAATCAATTAACTCATACGAGCGCCAGGTGATAGGTTATTCTAATCAATGTGTGAACACTTCAAAGGTTCAGATTCATGATTTCGAAATACATTCTGTTACACGTATTAAAACTTACTGCCAGGTGGCAATCCGTTTTATTTGTTTATTTAAATACAGGACACACATTCTGCGCGCGGTCCACAGCTGGAACGCAATCTACCCGACCTCCTGATTCCATCCAGTGGCGTACCGTCCGGGATTTTGAATATATTATTATTTTCTTTATAACATTAGAATCACACATATTTTGCTTTTAATTATAACATTTAATTAGAATAAATTCTGTTACAACTATTACAGTTAAAAAATTTCAAGATGGCGGTCCGAGATATTGGTAGTAACTTTCTAATATCAAATAGACGCTATATTTCATTTTTGCATGGGTAAATATCACTCTTTTTTATTTTACTCTTTTCAACGATGTATCACAACTTTTATTCGAATACAAAATTATTAATGAAATTAAGTATTTTAATTTTAAATCAAGCAAACATGAAAATAGATGCAGGTTAAGTTTACTTTGGAAATAAATGAAACAGAAACAAAACATTTGCATACTATTAAATGTTAAAATTATAATAAATGCTCAAAATGCACATTGGAAAATCGTCTAATTGGTCCTACAATATTTGATGGAAACTTAACTGCGCAACAATATTTGGAACCAGCGCCTCTTGATTTTTATTTATGAAGCACTGCAAAATAAATTGTATTAAAGTAATTTTAATTATAATGATTTAGAAGAACTACGTGAAGCAGTGGTGCAAGTATTTAATGGTATTAATTGTAATAAGTACATTGCGAAAAGTAAGTGGTAGTGTCGCCATATTTAGGAGTATTAAAATGTTTTGTTTTTGTTTCATTTGTTTCAAAAGTAAACTTAACGTGCTCATGTTTTCATACTTACTTGATTTAAAATTAAAATACTTAATTTCGTTAATAATTCTGTATTCAAATAAAAGCTGTGATACATCGTTGAAAAGAGCAAAAAATTCTACATAATCATGTAAAAATCCAATATGGCGTCCATTTGATACTAGAAAGTTACTACCAATAAACCGCCATTTTGAATTTTATTTTGACATCATTTTTAAGTGTAGGTACCTAATCAAATCAAATAGCTTTTACTTAAACCATTATTTTATATCATACGGAGATATTTGCCTGTAAAGAAAATAGGGATTTTTAGTTTTATGGAAATAATTTCTAAACCGATTGGAATTTTCTCAGAGGCATTTGAATCAGCCATTTTGTTTAGCTTTTGTCAAATTATGCGGAATCTATCGGGAACAGGTCTTTTTCACAGCTAAATGTTCATGCAAAATCGAATGTACTGCGGTCTTCGATATGCCTAAGGATGCCTCTATATCACTGTAAGTCACATGCCGATCTTCTTCAATCATGTTGCGCATAGCATCGATGTTACAGCTTCTAGCATTGCTATATATACAATTACAAAAAGTCGCAATATTAAATACCTGTCACATAGTAAGAAAGTTCTTGAATATTGTAGTATAACCCTAAGAATACAATTGTCGACCACATAGCTACATGATGTAATATCCGTACTGTGTGGAAACCGGGCTGATCCCGTGCATATAAAAAAATAGAAAATAATAATAGTAATAAATGGTCGCTGGATTTGGGGTCAGTAGACGAGGGGTAGGTCGTCTAGATATTCCTCCAGATTTTGTGGCAATGCTTCCGCGACGCATAGCATCGCGGCGGTCGGTAGCTATTATATTTGGAAATTGTTCTAGAAGTCTTGTTGATACTCTTGATTTCCTACCTAACATTATGCTCGCACCATCTGAACAAAAAGTAGTGTGATTTTCTTTTAAGTACCTTGCGGAAAACGCATAGATATTTAAGGTTTCAAGTACCGCTTTATACATGTATTCAGCTATTGCCGTTTCTAATTCGACAAGATCAAAAAATAGTTCAGCAAGTTTAACATGTAGGTACAAAACAAATACACTTTTCCTGACTAATGTTGTCCTGTCATCGATTATTATACGTATATATATATATATATATATATATTTACTTATGGCTACCTAAGTGAGACTCAGACATTGAAAAGTCCCGTAAGGAGTGAGCACCGGCAACAAGTGAGGACCAATATACGGACCTCACAAGTTTCGGGCTTGTAATTTTGCCAAACGGAAGCTGATCATGTCCCGACTAACGGGAGTAAAAATCACGTGGACCTCATATTGGATGGAAAGTGGTCCGAGTATAAATTTTAGTTCAGCGTTTTGCCACTAGTAGCGTTTTCACTTGAGTATATAGCCATCTCAATATACAATTTTTTTCAAGCTGCCGAATAAGTGAACCCCATAGGAGTGGCAACGCCGGGTTATAAGTCGTCTGATGTATTTTATATTACGCTCGTCATTCAAATAAAAGCAGGAACTGTCTTTCCATTTTCAAGGTTTTAACTACCTCTTATCAGGTTAACTTGCTATTAATTAGAATCTGTGTTAAAATAAATTATTTCTTCGACGATGTTTTTTGTATAAAAAGAAGAAATTTGTAAAGTAATGAAGAGAATTTTTATTATGAATTGCGGCAAGTAGGTGTAAAAAATAAAACTGATACTTATTTTACGTTAATTTTGAAAACCCAAATTTGTTTCTGTTATTAACGAGGGTGATTACTTGGTAAAAACCAACTTTAAAATATTATTACATGATTTGGAATGATGTTTATGAATTGCAGTTTGTTACTTCGCTAATGATAATATAAATTATTTTGAAAACGCTGAGACACAAAAAGAAAGTGTTTTCCTTACTGTCTTATACTTGCTGCTAAGCCATTCGTACACTTAACTTTTCTAATGCATCGTGGAGTCTATTTGACCCCAGTGTTCATTTTTTTACGATAAAATGCTGGTAATACATGCTACCTCAATTTCCTTCTAGCTAATCTCATTCCACATGTTTACCTACAGAATGGCTATGTCAAAGCGGTTTTAGTGCTTTTTTTACACTAAATATCTTATATTCAAAAATTGCTGGAGTATCTAAGCCCCACTGTGCATTTTATGTTACAAAATCATTTTTCGGTTGTATTTTTTTCCTACTGTAGCTGTCAGTTTCGACTCTTAACTGCAAAGAATTGTACTTTCCCCAACTTCTGCTGATCTGCTGGGTCAGGGATTTTATACATTTTAGTCGAAATATTTT
>JABXWE010019814.1:0-33951 GCA_014611495.1 Limonius californicus | reverse complement strand
AAAATGGATCCATCTGTTTCAACCGTATTCATGACCACACACGCGTACATCACATTTTGAAAAAAAAAAAAGCAACTAATTTGGGTTCTTGGTGTATAAACGAATATTTCATTGTAATCTCAATCTATTTTTTAAAAGAATGAGTACTGGCCCTATACCTTTGGTAACTGAAAATAAAAGTAAAGATTTTATTTATGAAACAAAAGACCTGTCAAAACCGTTGGTTCTTCTGCGTTGTTGCAGTTATACTCAGCACATAGTAGTGGGAGAAAAGTTGGCTGGCGAGCAAATGGAAGGCACGGAAATGGTTGGCGAGCAAATATTCTGGCGGGTATCTTATCCAGAGAACAAACTGCAATTGAGCTATCGGTGGCGAGCAAACGCTGGTGAGCAAGTAATGGCGAGAAAGTTGTGGCGAGCAACTGATGGCGAGCAAGTGGTGCTCTGCTACTTAGTATCGTTACATTTTCGTTATTCTGACATTATGCTATTAGAAGGTGAACCATAAAGTGTTCATTACATAAGGCACAAATATGGGCGTATTCTTGTAGCAGTATATATTTCGCTCTGAAGACGAAAGTTGGGTTCTACACTGCAAAGTTGTATTAAAGGAATGCTAAACACCCCGATCTGTTATAACGAAATTTCTGGGAGTTTCTCTTATAGAGTATAGTTATTTAATTAACTCGCAGATGTGCTTGGCGTTTTTGTCTATGTTTATGTGTTTTGTAAGGATATAATATTTCCTGGAAAAATTAATAATTATAATTATAATAATCAAACTTTTTAGCGCATCTCAAAATTAAGTCCGAACTGTGTAATCTGCGGACTGGTGTGTGAATTGTTTTACTTATCTGTGTATAATTCCAGCTTATTCAAGGACCCCTCATAAAATTATAATAAATAATATATTAGCAAATTATTAGAGAGCTAAATTAGTTAGAGGTTGTTGATTAAAAAATTGTCTTTATCGATAATTTCTAACATCCGATTTCAGAACATTATTTTCAAGTAAAGTGTGAATAGTACATTTTCCAATTTATCATAAAGATTTAATATTACTGTTAACACTGTATTTAGAAAACCATTTTAAAATCAGTCATATCGTCAATTCCCCTTTAAAATGCGTTTGCTATTATCATTATCATACAGTATGTATACATATTATATATACTTCAGCGTGTTCCATTAGGGATAAGAAGAGATTTCTGTCTGCAACGATTATTTAGTAAATGGGAATTTTACTTTTCCACGAGTTTCCGTAGCCATATTAAACTTTCTTAGCATTGTTTTTTGGGAAATAAAACCATTTTATTTCAGAGTACTGGAACTCATAATCATTATTTTCAGGAATTCCTTTCCCATGTAGTGAACCAATACATATTCCGCCGAAACGGGTTTCAGTTAACCAAACATTGTTAAACAAAATATAAGTCGGGAAGAAATCCGTTCTAATGAATTCCGGAATTCGTTGAGGAAGTAATCATTATTTTCCCTAAAATTGGGGGTTAAATATCATAAACATACAAACTCTTGCTCATACGAAAGTTCAGTTTGGTCAGTTACGGAATAAAAGTTAGTACGACTGTAGAAAGGGTTTATGTTATAGGTTACTTTGTGCAATCTGTATTCAAAATACAGCAAATTTAATATAGACCTAAAAGTTAACCATTTCCGCCTCCAAAGTTTCAAAACATTTGTAATCATACAGGGCAGTAAAATGATATTCACGTTTAAACTTTCATTCTCATAAAAACAGAAATCGCAATGCCACGATGGAGATGGGAAAACAACGTAAACGGAAAATCGCTCCTAATGTTCCTGTTAGCTCTATTTTTTTCAGAGGAATATTGTTTTAACTTCCTACCATGTTGGTTTTATCTGGAATTTCTTCTTCCTGGTATCGATTATATTTATTAATATTCCGGAACTTACGCGAGCACGCTACGTAAATTTAAAATAACTTTGAATTTTTAGGTCTAAACGCATGTTTTAAAATTTGATTACAACACTGGACATTTTGAGGTTAATTTGTTGATCTGGGCACAAGCCAAACTTATATTAATATCCTATTGAACTGCTGTTAATCGAAATACACAATATCATATTAATACAAGAAATCGCATTAGCGTGTGCAGTAGACTAATAATATTTTGTAAAAAAAATATATTGCGTAGTGACACTGAAATTTTCCTGAATGTTGTATCAGCTTGCTTGAAGACGCCATATTAATAGAAGTATTGGTATCACAATTGACAAAATTATAAATTATACTAGCAGAACCTGTAAGATACGCACTACGCTGTATTAGATATTTTCTATAAAACAAAAATAGTCAAGCTATATGGAAATTTTACTAATTTATTAAATGGTTATGAAAAAAATAGCAAATCACTGGAAAAACGCTAAAATTATAGTTATTACTATGACACATGTATAAGTCCTGTGACAAAACGTATAACAAACGCACTGACATCAAAGTTGGACTCCTACCAACTGGTACAACACTGGGGTTCAGGAAAAGTTTTAATACTATCTACTACTTATCGGTCTAGGACATTCGGGCGCGGCCGTAAGGGCGCGGCTGTTAGGGCGCCGCCGTTAGGGCGCTAAACACAAGGGGACGAAGACACTAGGGCGAGAGCCGTTGGGGTGCAGAGACACTAGGGCGCAAGACTCGGTGTTATAACTTTGTTACTCATCTGTATTTATAATATTTATAATAACCATAACCATTTGATTTACGTGTCAATAAATTCTTTTAACTGGACTAATTATACAATGTACAACCATACAGGACAATACCTGATAAAGTAATAATATTTTTATTTACATTTATAAAATATATTTAAAATAAATTACCATGTCATATTAAAAATCCAAACGGTCGCACCCGAATGTCCGGCTCCGACTATTTATAAACAGTTAAAACGCTAGTTGAAAAACAACAGATTTATAATTACGATATACTTAGCATTTATCGATTACCATCTTCTTCATCTTCTTCATCTTCTTCTTCATCTTCTTCTTCTTCTTCTTCTTCTTCTTCTTCTTCTTCTTCTTCTTCTTCTTCTTCTTCTTCTTCTTCTTCTTCTTCTCAGCCTATATTAGTCCATTCCTAGACGTAGGCCTCTTCCATGTCTCTCCATGTTTTTCTGTCTTTAGCTTTTTGGAACCATTCTCTTCCTGCGATCTCCTTGATGTCATCCAACCATCCCTTTTGAGGTCGCCCTATACTTCGTTTTGTTGTTCTGCGTCGCCAGTGTACAATTTTGTTAGTCCATCTCGTTATTTCTTGTCGTGCTACATGTCCCACCCATTACCACTTGAGATCAGTTATCAGTTGTATTACATCGGTAATTTTCGTTCTGTTTCGAATTTCTTCGTTCTTCACTCTATCCCTAAAGCTGATTTTAAGCATGGCCCTTTCCATTGCTCTCTGTGCGTTTCGTAATTTATTAGCGCTTCTTTGCGTGAGTATTACTGTTTCCATGCCGTATGTGTTAACATGTAGGACACATGCATCGTACACATTGCGCCTTACATTGATCGGTACTTTAGTCTGACTCATAACTTTTGATTTGTCTAGGTTCATTTCAAGACCAACAAGCTTAGATACATGATTCAGCTGTTCTACTATATTTTTTAATTCATCTCCATCGTTACTTATGAGGACGCTATTGTCCGCAGATCTTAGGCGATTTAAAAATTATCCATCGATGTTAATAACTTTATTTTCCCATGCCATTTTTTTTTTTTGATAATATCTTCTAGCGCCAAGGGAAATAATTTTGGGGATATTGTATCTCCTTGGTGAATACCTTCTTGTACTGGGATCTTGTTAGTAACCATATCCTCTCTATTTTCACTTGCATGGTTTCATTTTCCTAAGTATACCTTAGAATATTTGAATACCTTGAGCCAGTTCTGGCGTTATCCATAGGTTGCAAAATGGTCCATATTTCAATGGAGTCAAATGCTTTTCTATAGTCTACGAAAGCCAAATGCACGGGAATTATATTCGGCACATTTTTCTATTAATGTGTTTATTGATTGTATATGGTCCATTACTATATAACCTTAGATATCATCAAAATTTACAGTTTTATAAAAGCAATGGACGGTGATAGAACTGATTCACCACCATCATCATAAACATCGACGAGGATACTACTTTCCACATAAAAATAGATGAAGATCTCCAGACAGAGAAAATAATCGTAGACAAATGTGTAAGATTAGGTGACACCACCTCGCCAAAACTATTTACATTAACGTTAGAAAATGTCTTTAAACAATTTAATTTTGAGAGAACGCTCTGATGTTGTATGCTTGAATCACTTGAGATTTGATGACGGCAAAACCTAATAAGTACCATCACCGTAGAACTAAACATCGTCATCGTCATGATAAAAGAATTGTAATGAAAATTCTAGGAAAATAGGATTAAAGATAAACCTCAATAAAAATAGAATAATCAGTAATAGCCTACCTTAGAAATAGTGGAACATTATGTCGATCTTGGTCATACAATCAAAACCGGAAAAGAAAACCAAATTACTTCAAGTCTCATAGGCAAATTTTGAGAAACTCAATTTCATACTGAAAGACAAGATATACCGTAGAATTTAAAGCGCAAAACATACGCCAGCTGTGTAGCGGTAACTACATACGGCCTAGAAATCATATCTTTAATGAAACAGTCCGCTGGGCAGCTAAGAGTCGCTTAGAAGAACCATGGGCCATGATGGGAATGCCCCTAGCACAAACAATCCCTAACGCTGAAATTCAAAACAGAGTCGTGGATCGCATTGGAAGTGCCAAGTGGAAATCGGTTGGACAGGTAGCAAAACAATATACAGGGAGGTGGACGCAGAGAATAACATATTGGAGGCCAGGGAAACTAAGAGTAGCGTAGCCTCAAGAAAGGTGTATTGACGATATAAAGACCATAGCGGAAAATCAGTGGACGACAACAGCTGTAAATAGAAGTACATGGATGAAACTACAAGAGGCCTATATCCAGCGAAAACATTTGTACAAACTTTGAATACTAAATTTGTAATAAGTGCATTTTTTAAGAGACGGAATACTCATGTAAGTGGTTTTAATACGCTGTAACTGAACACGGTAAGAAAAATAACATTTATAGAATGTATTAACACTGAGAGGTGTAAAGTTCATTTTCAATGTTGAAATATCCATTATAATATTTTTTAAATATCTTTACTGATTAGGCTGACAAAAATACTTTTATATAATTTTAGGTGATTGACAGCGCTCCTATAGAATATATAACTATTTATGGTTGAATTAGATTCAAGAATATTGGGGCCTTGGTGGAGTAGTGCGGATACGCGTTGCCACTCGAGGCACAGCGAAATGTGGAATTTCGCTTAGTTAAATTTAGGGTGCATGTTGCATGAATGGTTAGTATGTAAGGGACGCCCACACCTCCCTCAAGTTATGCGATAGCGGTTCCGGGGAGGAATGGTAGTATGAATAAATGAGAAAAAAAAGGTTCAAGTATATTACTAGAAGAGGTACAAATAGTACCTAAACATATATCGATCTTAATTTTCTTGAACAATACGTTTGAAGTCACTCTTTGGGTCAATACATTTTGAATGATTGATCTTCACTATCGCTAGCGGCTTGATTTTACAAATATTTGTTATTGTTTGATATATTTATGGGGGCTGCTCACCGACTTAAAGAATGCAAAATCTAAATCAACCAACTGTCTAACTAAACTACAGCAAAAATTATCAGTTGGTCGTTAAAACAGTTAGCAATTCGTTTGTTAGTAATTAACCGATTCTAATTTAATTTCATGCAGATAGTTAATTCTGATGATATGCAACAAATGCGATGCAAGAATTGTGTTTTACTTGGTCGTGTATTATATAAAATTATCTTTATCACAAGATAAATATTGCACTTCTGCTGATGTATAAGTTGTCGAAGCATCTATTTAATGTAGTCAAAGAATAATTATATTTGTAATCATACGATCAAATGTGTTGTTTGAGCTCGTGTTTGGTTTAATATCAATACAGGATCGTGCTAAATATTTACCTATGTTCCAGAATTTTTTAAAGTTATAATCGGCTGACTTCTTATTTTAGAGGCATAACAAAAGAGCCAATTAATTAATACTTAGACATATCCTAAAAAAAAAAACGCCGAGGAATAATATTAACAATTTTCAGAAATATGTTAAAACCTTCTTAGGGAATCTAGATCTAATGGAATTATATAAATTATTTGAATGCGGAAATAATCATGGAGGTGCTACCTCTTTTACGTAAAACCGGTAAACATATTTTGATGTGTAAACTATACAGATCAACCGTTCTCAGTGCTCTTATCAATTTTATTTAATAAAATTTATTTCACAGTATCTTGCAGTTTAATCAACTGAATTGAAAGGTTTAAAAATGCAAAGTGTTTGTACGTGAAGGACGTAGGAATATTTCAAATCAATCTTGATATACGAGCGGTTATCCAAGACGGATATGATAGAAGTACTGGTTTCATAACTAACACTGGATTTCAAGACTACAAAAATTATATTGGTTTTTTGGGGTTAAAAATCATTAGTAGATATTTATTTTAATTACTACTTTGAGGAAGTTATAATTATTATAAATCAGCGTATAATGTTCCATCGTTGGACGAACGCCTCCCCTAACTGCTTCCATCTTTCACGATGTGTTGTATCTCCCATCCACTGTATGCCGGCCATATTGTCGATATCGTCTCTCCACGTGTACGAGGTCTTCCCTGTGATCTTTTCCTTATTTTCTGCCTCCACTCTGTCACCCTTCTGCTCCATACGTTGTATTGTGTCCTCATTAGATGCCCAACCCACTGCCATTTTAGTCTGGCGATACGAGTTACAACATCTGCCACTATTGTTCTATTCCTTATCCACATGTTAGTTATCCTGTCTTGCAGTTTGATTCCAAGCATAGATCTTTCCATGTGTTGCTGTGCCACCCTTAATATTTCTGAATCCGTTTCTGTAAGTGACCATGTCTCTGATACATAGGTGAATATGGGAAGGATGCATTGGTTGTGCACTCTTGTTTTCAGGTGTTGCTGGAATTTTATGTTAATGTTTGTCGAATATATAATATATAGATATATATATATTCACTTACTACTTCTGTAATATTGGTATTCAGTTGGATTGGTATTGCGTCGTTGCGATTTGTCATGATATTCGTCTAACTTATACACATCCTCAATCCCACTTTCTGTGTAGTTTCGTGTAAATCTTTAACTAGTTTTTGAAATTTTTGCATGTTATTGGCTAACAGTATTATGTCATCCGCAAACCTTAAATATGATAGACTTTCCTCGTTTATGTTTAACCCATGTGCTCCCAGTTTAGCGTCTTAAAGACATCCTCCAAAGATTCGTGAGAAGCTGAGAGAGTACCTTCTTGTCTGATACCCCTTTTTACTTGGATGGGGTTGGTATCTTCAAGGATTTGGATCGTCATTGATGCGTTTTCGTATACATTGTTGAACACTTCTGTGTACCTATGGTCAATTCTGCATCTTATCATATCGTTTACAAGGGTTCAGGTTTCAACTGTGTCGAAGTTGTATTCGTAGAATTTCTCCATAATTTGCCTTACTGTAGGAATGTGATCTATAGTGCTATATCCATGCCTCAATCCCGCTTGCTCTTATGGTTGAAAAGCATCCAGCTGTTTGTGATTATGTCTGAAAATGATTTGTATAAATGGGACAGTATGGAAATAGGGCGGCAGTTTTTTGTATCTCGTTTGTTTCCTTTTTTGAAGATTAACACTACATTTACACACTTAACCATGAGTTCTAATAATCGAAGCAATTCTTTTAAAAATAATGTAAAAATTTATCCTGAACTTGAATTCCAAGGAATGAACAAATCTCTGTTAGTATTCTTTGACCTTAACGGTTACTGATAAGCATCTAAGGCCACCTTAACTCAGGTTTGATTAAATTTAAATTTAAGGGAGTTCGAGACTGTAGCAACTGAATAATTCTAATTAAAACTGAAAACTACTCAATTTCAAAAACATTTATAAAAAGTATTTGCATAAGAATAATATTAACTTAGGCAGGCGTCTAGATATGTTGATAAAAAATATTTCACCCCCTACGGTTTACACACGGTATGCATCAGTATTAATTATACAAGTAGAATAACATAAACATAAAAAATTTAAATAATACACGCACTATATTTTAGCAAACGACATACACCGATGGTATATTTATAGTTAGCATGTTATTTTATTCCATTTCTTTTAGTCGTGGTTTTCATGGCATATAATTAGGGTGAAACTCAAATATTTATACATTTCCTGAAATCGATAGTTCAAGGGTCCAAAATGTAAGCAAGCAAATAAAAGTTCCCGAATTTGTTTCAATTTCCCCTTTCTTAACTTTTGCTGAAAAAAGTTATAATAGCTACATCTACTTAAAAAGTCTCTTTTCGTTCTTTTTCCAGCAATTGAGCGTAGTTGGAATGAAATTCTTAGTATGCCACCCCTTAGTCTTCATATATAAAAACTTCTATAATAAATCTATCCACAGAAGGACATCTTGGTTTTTTATTTTGAACTATTCGGTAAACTCAAGTAAAGAAAAAACAAGTTGAGATTAATGTTCCAATCGCAAACCTGGATTCAGGATCTGGTTTTCTAATGCTCCGAGTGGTTGAAATAAAAAGTAATTTCCGGCATATAATATTTAGACTTTTACAGTTTTTATTCCTTTAAAATATACAGTAACGAAAAATAAATGCGGCGTCTTTGGTTATACAACAAAGATACCTCTATATGTACGTACAGTGCTTACAAATGAATAGGAGTATTTTTTATCTCAACATTTCCTAAGTCAATCTATTTAAATTTAGAAAATTCGGTGTCGCTCCTGGTTATGGATTTAAATGATGTTTAACAGACATGCTTATGTATAATATTACGTTTTTATGAATTCAGCTCATGTAATCAACAAAGTTATTACTTACTTTTATATGTTAAGAAAAGCAAATATCATAAAGAACACATCAAAACTGAAATGTTGCTGCTGAGACTGAATTATGGCGCGGTTCGAATACACACACGTATCCGGTGAACTTCCATTGATGTCGTCAGAGCGAGTGGCTGGGAAAAAGTAGATCAAAGAACTGTAATTTATGGTATACTTTCATAACGGGAGGTTTTTATTTATTATTGCGACGAGATTTCCTTTTTATATCAATGCAGACGTATACATGCATTGCGCTGCCACCAAATAATTAAAAATGTGCATACACCCGCCATGTATCTAAGCGGTTTGACCAATAAAGAAACCCTCACAGTTTCCAGTAAAACAAGCATTATATAGAGGAAGCATGTGCGCATTAGAACCTAACCGGCGTCTGCAAATACAACGTATGTTAAAATGTCATAAGTTATCAGTGGAACAATGAAGACAATGTCTGTATTATTCTGGGTAAGCTCTATAACAATGGGAGCAAACTGCGCTAAAGAGACTTATTATTTTGAAAATGTAGGTATGAAATGCCGAGATACTACATCCGTGATAATAATTACATTTACTTGGTACGTTTATTTACTTCTATCAATTAAAATTTATTTTTACTCTTCATATCTTTTATGTCTGCCAATATTAAATACCACTATTGGGATCTAAAATTAGTATTGTTGTTATATAATTGAAATTATTCCTCTAAAAGCTTTTACTTTTGATATTTTACACAAAGATTTTCCACTACTCTATGTGCCTTTAACTGTGGAATACATACAAATACGGTTAGGAAGCCTTACCGTCCTCTCAATAATTAAAATACATTTTTTAATAAGACTCAAGAGCCCGGATATACCTGAAAAGAGAATTTTTAATAGAAACTGGGATTAGTTACCTAGGTACGCCACGTTTGGATGGCACTTTTCGGAATCTGGCGTTAGGGTACCGCATTCGCACGCCGGTTTCCTGCCGCCAGTCGTTTGGGTATATATTATTGACCGCTAGCTGATTTGCAGTCAGATTAATATTTGCAAAATTGATTAAAAATCAGCAATCATTTTTAAAGATTTCTGGGTATACAGTATTATTTTTTAATTGATAATTATTGCTTTAGGTGTCTCATACGCGTTTTTACAACTACGTCTCTAGTGTTGTGCTTTTAGAGTGGCACAGATATAGAGAATCTAATTCTTAACGTGGGCTTCTTCTACTCTAGAGAAGATTTACTGAGCACAGTTTGCTATTGCTTTACGAGGGTAAATGGTCGTTAAAAATTCCATGTTCCGGTACAGGCAATTAAACCACAAACCTTTAGCGTGGAAATATAACGCGCTAATCCCTATCACGCCTCACACGTCTAATTAATTTTAAGTTTTCGTACGGTAAATTATTACACATAAATAAATATATATTTATTTTGCTCTATTGCTTTGTGTATGTTAAGCTTCACATTAAAAAATTATGGTCAAGTTTCATTGGAAGTATTTCATTAATTCTACTTAGCAGTTCTGCTGCTTATATTTAGGTGTCATAAACTCAAAGGCAGTATGAACGTTAAGCTGCTTTTTATACTAGTACTGGTAGACGTGATCAAGAATGTTAGGCCTAAAGTAAGAACGTACCACGCTGAATATTGATATCAAACAGATATGGTATATGCAGTTGACATGGTAATAACACAGGACAAGGAAGCCCTACATATAATCTAGAGCAGTGGGATGAGGCATTCAGGAAGAGGAACATGGAAATAAATACAGAAACAACGAAATCAATGGTAATTGCTGTACTACAGCAAACATTCACGACAGAAACAAAAGGTAATATGCTGGAACAGATGGACAGCTTGAAATATTTTTGGGGCAAATACCAGTGCAGCCGGGACGATTAAGGAAGAATTAAATAATAGAATGAAGGCCGCAATTAGATTGTATTACACAATGCATACCGAATTTATTAATAAAAGGAAATTTCCAAATATCTAAAAAGGTGAGTATGCAGAGCAGTGTATGTGCCCACCATTACCAACAGCAGCGAGTCATGGACGGTAACGGAAAGGCAAAGGACACGATTGCAAATGAATGACATGAAATTTTTAAGAAAAATAAGAGGAGTCATAAAGGCCGACAGATTGAGGAACGAGAAACTGCGACAGGAGGTGGGAATAGTCAGTGAGTCAATTTACAGAAGAAAATAAACTCAGATGGTTTGTACACCTAACTAGAATGGGAGTATAGAATTTCATTAAAATAGAACGGAAAGCCAAAGTGCAATCAAGAAGATCTACAAGTAGTCCCAAAACTAGCTAGAACAGCAGAGTGAGCAATATGCTAGAAGAAAGAGGCTTACAATGGGCGAAAGTAGAGGAAATGGCTAAAGACAGGATGACATGAAGAAACATTAGTCGCCAACGCCGAATCGCCCCTAAACTAGTGATGGCATTTAGAGGATGTGCATTCTGGTATAATAAAAGAAAAGGTTTTGGTAAGGATGTCATTGCATAGAAGAAAAACAAGTTATTGATTAATTGTACCTGTAATTAATGTACTTGAAATGTTCAAATTAAACCCATATAAGATTATGCATAATCTGAATAGGAAAGCAACATTTTTTCTATTTTGTGGAAAGTGAGTATGAAATCACCAAGCATTATTCAATTACTGCCCACCACTTTGATAAATGCGATATAAAAGAGCTACCTCTTATCGCTAAGTAAATCAACGTTACAATAGAAAATGATTCGCGCATTGCGTAATCGAACACGTTTGTAAAAAAGCAGAATATCGTTTCTGCAGTATTTTGGAAATTAGTAAAAGCAGACGGATCAGGGTAATTTCATAACATTCTCCACAGTATAACCATGAGAAGCAGTAATTCCTTCAATTTAAAAAGCACCCGAATTGTTATAATGAATGGGTGCTAATAGTTCTTCGAAGTTACGATCTGGGAATACGCTGTCGATTCCTACGCTAATTCCTAAGCTGATAAAGGATTTTTCTGAAACGTCCGGCGTCCAAACCTTTGACGTCAAATCGCAGTACCCAAGCGGGCTAGCCAAATTTCCTGCTATGGTTAAAGAGATGGCCAAACTCCAAATGCCCGATTAACGGGCACCAGAAATTTTGGGGAACCAGATCACTTTATTTAAATGGGCACGCAAATACCCTACTTTTTAGTTAGTTCCTTAAATTAGAAGTTATATGACAGTGCCCATTTAAAAGAGAGTATAAGTAGGGGATCGGCATTCGAACAGTATCTAATACGATAATTAACAATGCTTCATGTGCCAATCCTGTAATACATTTTCCTAGTATTGAATTGGAAGAACCAAATGTATGCCACCCAAAAATACGGAAATATACACCTCGTTTCATATGAAATGCACCACCCATTAAAAATAAAGCTATGGGTTTGAAACTTTGCCAAAATAATGATTTATTATTAAGTACGAAATGATCAGGTTTTCATAACAAAGGATTAACAATTATAAGAAAACAATAATAACAACGAAAACTAAATTAATAATGTGTAACATCGCCATGAACAGTAATGCAAGCATTTACTCGTCGTGGCATAGTTTCTATCAAGTCGTCTATGTTCTTCTGGGTTATCTCGTTCCATATAACCTCAAGTTGGTGTTTCAGCTCGACTAAGTTGTTAAGAGTTCTTGGCAATAATCTTAGTCGCTGGCCCATCATGTCCCAAAGATGTTCAGTCGGCGATAAGTACGGTGATCATGCAGGCCAGGGCAGCATTTGCAATTGTGCTTCTTGGAGGTACGTTCGGCAACTTCTGCATGAATGGTACTGACACCGGTTCCAGGACATTATGAATATAGTCGATGAGCATTTAAAGTGCCTGGGACGAACACAAGAGGTGATCTTCTACCGAAACAAATCGCACCCCAAACCATTTCTCCAGGCGTTAATGCTGTATGGCGTCTTTCGACAAACTCTAGATTTCGTCTTTCTCCTCGATATCGACGTGCCTTCCTACGGCCGTCTTTTGCCCACAAACAACAACAAATTGATAAGAGACAGTAGACGAACACTACAACCACTTGGTTTTTTTAATGGAAATACTTATTAATTCATACGCAATAGTAAAACATTATTTTAGCAAATTTTCAAACACCTAGCTTTATTTTTAATGGGTGGTGCCTTTCATATGAAACTGAGTATATATTCCAGATGAATAATCAAATATATTAACTTTTCATTCAAATATAGACGAAGATTCAGGTAAATACCTATCATATTTTAAATACTACTATATATTTACAAAACAGATGTAGAAGAATGATAAATTTCATTAGATACACGTTCCTAATCATCATCAGCATCATTGATGCCCTTTTGTCCCATTGTTGAACACCGACCTCTTCTTTGGCACGTGTTTCTCCTCAGCGCTAATATAGAAACACGGGGGACCTACAGCTTATCTTCGAATCCGAACGACAGAAATTCCAGAGAAGGTTTTTAGCATTAAGTTCCCACGGTTGCAAGCCGGATTGGGAAATTGTGTGGTCGGTTGCAGACAAGATTTTTATAAATCCGCATAGTAGGTACTGTTTACGTTTCGAACGCAAGCCAGAATCGACCTTTTACTCAGAAAGCAAGCGCTCTAACAGTTGAGCTACCGCTACACCCAGCTAGCACTACACCCTAATACTCCTTCCGTAAACTGTTACATACAGGGTGGCCCACTGAAATCAATATAGGCGATTTTTGTGACACTGAATTTCAGTTCTCCGAAAAACATTCGAAAGGGATAAATTAATTTGCCCATGTAATACAGTTCATCTATCTTCAACCCCAAACTTGGGGTGATTTTCACTCTAAAATTTTTAAATGGCAAGGGGTGTCAAATGGCGTACCATTTGGAAGCTCGATGGATTTGTTTTACAGTAGTAATTTCATTTTTGGATTGCATTACGTCCCTAGGAAATGCAGTCCAACATCTTAAGGTAGTAAATGTCCTGGAGAATTTGCGGAATGATTAGACGACATTGGTAGGCCATACGTTGGCGTAAACACTTGAATCTTTTATTTCCGTTAGCGTCACGCCGTATATCGTAGTTGTTTTCTTTGATCATTTAAAATGGATTATTTGATCTCAGAAAGAGTTGATATAACATCGTTTTTCTTCGAACAATGAAAGTGCCCAAGAAGCGCCGAATTGTTCAACCAGTAACATGCAGATAAGCATGTGACTCGCAAGTATGTCTTGGAATTAAAGAGAACATTTCGGGAGACCGGGCTTGCCTCAAATGAAAAGCGAAATGCTGAACATCCGCAAGAAATAAAGCGGTGGATGTCGCGATTCTGGCCCACGTTCCTGTCGCTCCTATGTTGAGTATAAGAAAAATGGATATTGTATCAGGTATTTATAGAACCAGTTTTCAACGAATTTTGAGACACCACAAGTTTTATCCCTGCAATATTCATTAGCTACAAGAACCCAATGAAGACGACTTTGGTCTCGGTTTAAAATTTTGTGACAATATGTGCACTTTTTTCGTAAATGGTACAATCAATCGCCATAATTGTCGCTATTGGTTGGATTATAATCCAATGATATTTCACGGACCACATACTTCACTCTCCGAAAAATTAAATGTTTGTGTTCGCACTTTTGGCAATCGTCTCCTTGGTCCTTTGTTCTTACCTAGTCATTTGACTGGACAAATGTACTTGAAATTGTTACAAGGCAACGTTGATAAAACATTAATTCAATGCTAACTGATATTATTGAGCATGATGGAAGGTCATTTGATATTCTAACAGGATGGAGCTCCTTCGCATTATACGCTGGTGGTTCGAGTGTATTTGAATCGAAGATTTCGATATCAATGGATTGAAAGCATCACCGCTCTAGATTTCTTTTTGTTGCATCATTTAATGAGTAAAGTTTACGCAACTTAATCCGATTCCTTACAAAACTTATGTAGGTATATTCAACGAATGCCGTCTAATCACTCAACACATGCTTCAAAATGTGGGACGACATTTTGAACAGAAACTGTATTACTGTACAGGTGCTAATTTCGAACATTTACTACTCTGAAACTAAAACAATTTTCCTGTTCCTACATGCATTCAATTACACGCTAATAAAAATGTGGATTTGCATCAGATTTTTTTAATTAATCTCTAATTTACAGGCGATTAAATTCTTTAATGTACAAGGGTCTCATAGTGGGATAGATTGAATAAATATAATAAAAATCAATGTCGATTCCCACAAAATTTAATAAATGAACTTATACAATTTTAACGTTTTCGGGTTAACTATAACCCATCTTCAAACCAAAAACAACATCAGCACAAAGTACTTGACATTAACATCAAAGGGTACCCCCCTTTGCAATTTCTTTATATACAACATGGATTTATTCAGGCTTCGCAGTAATGTCGCAACGTTTTACAACACGTTGCAATTTAGCGGCTGCTGGTTTTAAAATACATTTGTTTGATGCGTTGTTTAAGTTATCAGGTCCTATTAAATATTTATAAGAGGTTCAAAGTAAAATGGATTAGTCCTTACGTAAACAACTTAAATCTGTTATTCAAGCTTTTTTAAGAATTATGTTTAATTATGACGATATCTGAAGTACGGTATCGAATTTTTACTATAATATATTAAAAATAAATTGTAGCAATCGCCTGTAAAATAAATATAATAAAAATTAATGTCGATTCCCACAAAATTTAATAAATGAAAGTATACAATTTTAACGTTTTCTGGTTAACTGTAACCTATCTTCAGACCAAAAACAACATCAGCACAAAGTACTTAAAATTAACATCAAAGGAGGGTAATCAAAAGCTACGGAGCATGCTACGTTAAATTAAAAATCATTTTTCTAACCGCAACGTCGGCAGGTCAAAATATAAAAATAATTATGTGGAAAGTCACATGTAAGTAAGTAAAGTAACAAGGTTTTCTGACTTTTCACATAATTATTTTTATTTTTTGACCTGCCGACGTTGCGGTTGGGGTTGCTTGCTTGCTTGCTTGCTTTGAAAGAGCGAGATCTAGGACGCGGTTTTCCAAGCATCTCTATGCACTTAGGCCACATTTGGCTCATTGTACACCCTAACTAAGAATTTTGCCTATCTGGGGTAATTCCAACTCCAGTAGTGATTTTTAACATGTCACACATCGTAGTGGCACGGGACCTACGGCTTTACTTCTTACTTCTTATCCGAAGGCGCATTTTCAGATTTTTCCCCGCTAGAAAAATCTCGCCGACCTCAGCCAGGCTTGAACCCGCGTCCCTCGGATCTAAAGGCAAATGCGCTAACCACTAGACCACCGAGGCCGGCTGCGGTTGGGGTTAGAAAAATGTTGTTTAATTTAACGTAGCGTGCTCCGTAACTTTTGATTATCCCCCTTTGATGTTAATTTTAAGTAGGTACTTTGTGCTGATGTTGTTTTTGATCTGAAGATGGATTATAGTTAACCCGAAATCGTTAAAATTGTATAAGTTCATTTATTAAATTTTGTGGGAATCGACATTGATTTTTATTATATTTATTTTACAGGCGATTGCTTCTATTTATATTTAATATATTATAGTAAAAACTAGATGCCGTACTTCAGATATCGTCATCATTAAACATAATTCTTAAAAAAACCTCAATAACAGATCCAAGTTGTTTACGTAAGGACTAATCCATTTTACTTTAAACCTCTTATAAATATTTAATAGGACCTGATGACTTAAACAACGCATCTAGCAAATGTATTTCAAAACCAGCAGCTTCTAAATTGCAACGTCTTGTAAAACGTTGCGACATTACTGCGAAGCCTGAATAAATCCATGTTGTATATAAAGAAATTGCAGGAGCAATGCATACCAAGCCACTAGGAAAACACGTAAATGCATATAAATCCGACCTTTACTTACTACAAACACCAGCAGATATGTACACTTGAACCACTGAATCAACGAATGTACGTCATAGTTATTTATGGTGTTGTTTTATAATACCTTACAAAGGATTAATCTAGTGCTAAGGTGCACACCTGATTGCATGTATAACATTCTATAACATATCAAACAAGGTACCTCATAAAAATATTTATTGCTTCGAAATAGTATTATCTTTCTTTGACACATGAATACTGAACAAAATAATTAGCTTGGCATTTCTCATGCATAAAACTGATACGAAACTGTACCGTGTGTTGAAAATTGAAGGTTACTGTTGCAATTTCAAAATCGGTAGAATTTTTAGATTTGTTTTTCAAAAATTACGTAATAAAATATGAATTGATTTTCATTTAAGCAATTTATAACTAGAAGGGGCGTATATTAATACCAGAAACTGGTTACTACTGATAGTAATTGTGCCTCTGCTGAATATTGATGCTCTCAAAATTTATCCAATCACGGCAAATAATTAGGTAAACTAAATCTTTTACAGTTAAAACAAGGCGCAGCAACAATCAACTGTATAATAATGATCTCATTTGCGGCTTTCTAGATTATGTCGTCAATATCGTCTTGTGACATGCTTCTCCTCAGCACTGACGTGAAAGTTCGCGGTATCTACAGTTGATGTCATATTCGAACGACAGAGATTCCAAAAAAGATTTTTGGCGTTAAGACACCCCGGTTGCCAACCGAATTGAAGATTTATGTGTGATGGGTTGCTGCACAATATTTGTATACGGTCTATAATGCCTAGGAATTAAACCCAAGCCATAATCGATATCTGCTCAGAAATGCCATCTCAGCTGCCACTACTCATCTTGATTTATATTATATATTTTCCAATAAACGGTAGTATATACAGTAGTCACCCTAACATAAGTCCCTTCTTATATTTCTTGCAAAATAATATTAATAAAAGCTATCTGTAAACTGTACATCACCTAAATTTTGATGCTAATATAAAATAAATATAAGACATATAAGCTTACAGTGGAAGTGTTTATCAAAAGATGTCATTCATATTGCGTTCGAATTTAACTTTAGGTCTTTCCTACGCATATAAACATACATTATTTATCAGTACTAAACCTAATTTTTATTTACAACTTTAATTTATTGTGACAATTTTCTAATTTTATTAATTCATGAGATTTTTAACAATTTCCTAGACATCCAGACATGCGACCTTAGTTTTTGCTTCCCTATCATTAAAATAATATGCTACGCCTTATTGTAAAAAAATTAAGTAAATTCGCCGTTTTCATGATTTATTTTGTCGTCATTTTTCGTATTCAATATGATCATCATTGACAGCCTTTTCGTCTAACTGCTGGACATCGGCCTCTTTTCTGCTACATGTTTCTTCTCGGGCTAAGGTAGAAACACGGGCGACCTACACTTTAACATCGGAACCGAACGACAGAAATTCTAGCATTAAGATCCCACGGTGGCAAGCCGGATTGGAAAATTGTGTATGGTGGCTTGTAGACAAGATTTTTATAAATCTTCATAGTAATGCTTAGGTTTCGAACCCAAGCCAGAATCGATGTTTTACTCAGAAAGCGAGCGCTTAATATGGTCACAGTCGGCTAAGTATTTTCTTTACTTCAACGTTTAACCCTATCGGGCTTCCAGATATCGAATAAATACGACGTGTGTTCAATTAAAACCCATCTTTGCTCTATACAAAATTTATTCAACAGCTTAATTACAAATAATTATCGTCACAGTTAAGGCACCTATCCCCTTGTTTTTTACTAACCGGCTAACTCTGCTCATAGAATTCTTGCGACTACTAGTTGAAGAAGTCTTCCACAGCTATCTGTACTTCTACGTCAGTCTCGAAATGCCGACCTTTTAACGCCTTTTTCAGCCGTCCAAAAATATGGAAATCGCAACGCAATAGATCCGGGCTATAAAGTGGATACTCTAAAACCCTCCATTTCTTTTCGTTGCAGATTTTCTTTTACCACATGAGCTTTAGCATTGTCGTGCAGCAAAATGACCCCACGCGTAAGTTTTCCTGGACGTTTCCCTCTTATTGCTTGATGAAGCTTGTTCAAAGTTTTATTGTACAGAATTGCATTAACATTTACTCCAGGTTCCTTAAACTCTATCAAGAAAGGTCCTTCATGGTCGAAAAAA
This sequence comes from Limonius californicus, assembly GCA_014611495.1. NCBI lineage: Eukaryota > Metazoa > Arthropoda > Insecta > Coleoptera > Elateridae > Limonius > Limonius californicus. Next base: position 14,835 of record JABXWE010019814.1, on the reverse strand, counting down.
ACTGTTAACATCACCTTGCCTGCAGAAGGTTGTAGTTTAAACTTCTTCGGTAATGGTGAACTTGAATGTTTCCACTGCATCAACGATGACTTATTGGACGACGCGTAGTAATGTCGACAAGTTTCGTGACCAACAACTATTGACAGAAGAAAGTCATCACCATTTTGCCTATAGTCTGTGAGGTATTGCATAGATAAGCCCATTTGTAACCTCTTTGTTCATTAGATAAGACACGAGGAATCCATTGCCAAGAAACTTTGCTGTAACCCAGATTACGAGCAATACTATGGACAGATCCTGCACTCGCACCAGCAATTTCTGAAATTTCTCTAATTGAAAATCGACGATTTTTGCTAATATGACCTTCCGCACATGTCATATACCATAATGCAGTACACCCTGCACCTGGTCACGGCGCATCCATAGTCCCCTCTTTTCCCTTCTTAAATTTTCGGCTCCATTTCTTCACAGTTGGGTACGCAATACATGCATTTCCATACACTGGTTGCATTTGTGTATGAATATTCAATGGCTGCACACCCTCAATGCATAAAAATTGTAGAACCGCACGCTGATTAAACTTGGTCGGATTTTCAACAACAAACGCCATTTTAAAATCGAAGTTTTAAAAGTCGGAATCAAATTCCAACGCCAGAAACTTATTAATGTGTTGCTTACAGACACTACTAACATCAACAAACGGCATTTGAATTATTGCATGTTTTCAAAGCTAAGTCAATCAAAAATGGGTTTCAGTTGAACAAGCCTCGTAGTTCTCGAAATTTGACTTATAAAATTCGAAAAAAGGCACTCCTTATTACAACTGGTTGAAAAAGGAGAATCAAAAAAGTTTTCGCTGTTCGATTACGAAGAAGGTTTGTTACAATACATTTTCGTTGTACAACATACTACATTAAATAAAGCTTAGTCCAGAAATTTTTGTAAGAAGGTTGAAACCGAATTTCTTTTAGTGTCAGAAATTCCAAGCGAAAGGGTCAAGTAAGTGGTATGAAATGCTAGAAGTACTATTGTTTATTGTGCCTTATTGCTGCGTACATAATTACATTATTACCAATTTATAAACATAACATTGGGAATAATAAAGCCTGAAGATAAAATGAAAGTGGAATGAAAGGAATGCTGTAAACCGTGCATTTTTCATTGTTTTCCTGATACCATGAACAGTTTCCGAAATAACTGTCAGTGGTGCCTTTTCACACATCGATTCAGGGTTGTCTTAAATTGTTTGAAATTTAAGTTTGTTTAGATTCAAAGCCACCATTTGGAAATTTGACAGAGTATTCTTCCAACCAGATTTGTACAGATTCGTCCAGATCTCATTAAACGTATTCCATTGCGAAAGCAGCGTTGCATCACGAATGCATTCTCTTCTATCGTGTACATCGAGAACCGTAAAAGTACTTGTGTTGGTTCTACAAAGATATTTTGTAATTGGAAATACACAGTACCAATAAGAATGCAATCGCACGAAATAATAATTATTACTTGCGAACTGTTAGGCTGCTAGTCAGTAAGCATTAATGAAAGCTTGACAATATTCCTTCATCTAAACAGAGTTGAATATTCGTCTACTTGACTTCTTTTTTGAATACACCTCTTCAGAAGCAAAATTTGTTCTTAATTTAGTGATTTGGGGTGATTACGATTAACATTATGTTTACTCGTTCATTTACTGTACTTTACTAGTAAATAAATAATGCGGTAAACACTTTTTGGGTATACTTCTCAATAACGAGGTATAACATATCCAGTGGCGCACTGAACATTTTTTTTCCAAGTGGCGCTAATGTATTTTTTAGCATCAGCAGATACAGAAAACTTTATCTGTCGAAGAAACAACTCAACATTAATTAATAAAATTTTGCGTTATGCTTTCTTATTTACCAACTAGTGTTTATGAAATAATGGAATAATCCACTGTCACCTTTATATATAAAAATAAAATGTTATGCGTGTCGCATTTGTAACAGTTTGATTAGGTTGATAAAAATGTTTGTATTCGTCACGCTATGGTTGTTGAAACTTGCTTAGTCGGTATAAAGTAGTCGGTAAGAAACTTTCCTTCCCAAGATTAATGTAATTAATAATTACAAAGCGGCTTTCCTGCCTATCACATTGCATATTCTTTACGAAATTTGTCTTTATGGCCAATAGTAAGGTTATATATACATTATACATATGAACAGCCGTCACGTTCAGAGAGATGTATCTACATCATTGGCAATTATAGTTAATTGAAAATTTCAATTGCCATTTGTAACACGGTATATTTAACTTTTTTTTAACATACCTTTGACTATGACAAACTAATCCATCTGGTTTAAACAGAAACGCAGGGTTCTCTGAACAAGGTCCAGCAGGTCCCGTCAAGTTCACTAAAAAAATGTGTGGAGTGACACCGTCTGGAAATATGACGACAGGTACATGTTCTTACATTACCTCCACTTCCTTTACATTTCAAGAAACTCATAACATTGCGGTTTTTATGCTAATTACTTCGATTAATGTCAAATAATGCTAACGTTAGTACAATTAGAACTGTAATTTTTCATTTAAATCGTGCTAGTTTCATATTGAAGTGTTTTTCATCGCGGAGTTCTAGAAATGCAGTTAATTCACATGTTTACTGCATAATCGCATTATACACAAATGCAGATAATTCCCCGCTTTACATTAATTAAAATGTATAGAATACAACTATATAATGATGCTCGTTACAGTGGACAACTCTACCGGTTTTATTTTAATGAGGAGCTATAGCACTAATATTTTTTCTATTTCCTTCGGAGTTAGTCCTGTTATTACATATGGCCTCTTCTAATGGTGCTCGGTGGAAGTTGAGACTCAGCTGTCTTTCCGTCTTTTGGATGGTCTTCTTTACGGCCGTCTGCTATCCTGTTCTCCTGTCGTTACTATTTTTGTAGTCTTCCGTTGTCCATTCGCTAGATGTGGTCTCTCCAATGCCATCCTGTATCTCTGACCCATTTCTCCACATCCCGCAATCTCACAATCTTCCCTTTTTTGTATTCCTGACTATCTCTCAAGCTTGTCTCGGTCATTATTCCCAATGTCTTTATCTCCTTTCTCATTATTTGTTCTATTTTAGCTGTTTCGCTCTGTGTCTCTGCTCTGGAATTCAGTACGGTTCTCACACAAGATATATGTATATTCTAGCCTTGCTGTTAGCTCTCTTGCAATTTGTAAACTATTGAGATTTCAAAAAATTGAGTTGTTGGGAAGTGGCATTCTCACGGCCTCGAAAGGTGCACAGGTCTACAGCCAGAGCATGAAGACTAAGAGATATTGAAATATACCATCTTGTATAACTAGAATAACAGAAATTCTAATAAAAAAAATATAATTTGCTAAAGTATCTGAGAAGATTTTAGTTTGTAGGATAAAATTTTTTTCATGGGAACGCATAAATTACGTCTATTTTGAGCAATATAAAGAAGGAATACGATTGATTCCGTATGATAAAAGCTCTACTAGATTTTGAATTTCCAAGACAATTTAAGATTCCCGAGCATTAGAATTATAATGAGTAGGAACAAAACTTTGGATTTAACGAGCTACAAAAATAGCGTTCCAAATTCTTCGAAACCTTCATAAAAATACTTTTCTAGAATCATTTTGAATGTTGATTACATCGAATGGCGTGTTATTGAAGAATTGTTAAATTATTTTTTACTAATTAAATCAACTCGTAAATTGAATCTTAAATCTATTTTAGAGGCGCAGACTCGTATTTTTTATATTCTCCCTTTCTTTCCAAGAACGTAATATATTATACGTTAAAGAAGTAAATATTCGTCCAGTTGCCTAACCACAAAAACATTAAAATTTCACCTATCGATAGCCGTTACACGTTGCTTCTTCATATTTAAACGCCGCGGCGTCCAGTACTCTAACCACGCGCCGGTCCGAAAGGTAGGGAATTCAAATCCCCGACAGATGCCTGGTGGGCGGCCTACCCAGTCGCTTTAAATAATTAGGTATAATATGTATTTGTAATAGCGGTATTAGTAGTAGATATATATCACCACGTGGCATGAATTTGGTACTCGACAACCGAGTGTGAGAGGAAGGCTTGGCAAGCCTTACTCCTCAATGGGTGTAGAGCCTCACCATTTTATTGCACATGTAGTTATTCATTGCACATGCTCTTTACAATATTTTCTTAATTTAAGTTTTTTTTCCAACAAAAAAGCTCAACTGTTGAGATAAATCTTCTGTTTGTAATGGAATATCTTAAATATTTGGCTTTCTCCTGACTACTCTATAATGTATTTTTTGCTGCAACACCTGTACTTCGTTATCTTGTTTCATTTTTTAGTGGACTTTCAGTGCAACAATCACATTTAAATTTTTAACATTGCTCAAAATAAGATCGGAACCATTTCTTATAATTGCCACAGTTATGTTTTGGATTTAGTGTGGTATTTCGTTTTGAAGATCAAGATAAATATAGCCTAAACATGCTATTACATGTTCATAATATCAAAAATCAAAGGGGTGTTTTTTATTTTTGTTACAACACAAGTATTAACGAAGTTATTTTACATTTTGGTAAGAGGTTTGCCACATCTGGGTCTTATAACAGCACTACTACGAATAAGTTGCTCTTTAAAGAATAAATTGACCTGCTTCTAGAAGAATTTGTAGTCCTTGGATCGTCACTGGTGGCTTTAGACGGGTTTTAATAGCTCTCCATAAGTCTCCCACAGATGTTGATGGGATTTACATCCAGACAACTTGCGGGCCAGTTCATGGTTCGAATTTATTGACTCCGACGATAATGGTTGACTACATTGACAACATGGAAGCGAGCGCTGTCATGCATGAACAGAAATGCTGGACCTGCATTACGTGCAAAATGACGTACTTGAGTATTCAGCATTTCAGTCACGTATGGCCGTGCCTTTAGACTATTATTTCGAACGATAATCAGATCGATTTTATTGTCCATTGCAATGCCGTCCTAAGCCATTACGAAATCACCCCAAAAATATGTAGTTTCTATAATTTTATTGTAGCAGGTAAATAGCATTCCTATGCCTTCCCCAAACTCGGGTACTACTATAATGATCTGAAACAATGAATCTCGGCTCATCTGAAAACATTACAGGGCGCTAATGCCAATTTCTATGTTCTCTAGAAAAGTAAAATGTTGTTTGTCGATGTTCCCATTAATGTAATTTTACAGGTTTTTCAATTTCCCAGTGATTTGCCAAAAGTCTCTTCGTACTTCGCATGCGGAGGCTTTACGATTCCCAACTACTTGAATGTGGATGAGTCTGTCCTCCGCAACAGTTCTTTTCTTAGATGACTTTATACTTGTCTTCCAACATTTCCTGTGTCGGCATGCGTCCTCAGCAGTCTAGATACAACAGAGTGCGTTGTATCTACAACGCTAGTGTCACTGTCACTGTGCGTATCCTGTAACTTGCATCCAAATACCTTCTTCAGCGGTGGTCATGTTGAACAGTATCCGCCATGGAGTTTTTGCCTTTAAATTATAAAATTTACAATTGACACACAGTATTAATTTAACTCTAGTGTGGGGTTGCTAGTCCCCCATCGGGCGCCTCCCCGGGTGGCCGATAGGGGAATGTTCACCAGATATGGTGGGCACCAGAGAAATCAAATATCCGGGCGGACCAAAACTAACCGCAGCGTCTGATCCGGAGTGGGCGGCTGCAAGTCCAGTAGCTGGGATAGCTTCAAAAATTGGAACCGAACAAATGCCGGAATAAGCATCTAGTACCACTTCAGTGGTGGAGGGCACTCTCTTTTCCTGGGAAGGAGAAATCGTCCGGCTATGAACAAGTTAATTTATCAATGGCGTAAAATGTGGAAAGCAAGTGGGAAACTACCACCATATTATCCCAAAAACAAACAGACCAGTCGCAACCATAGATCTAGACGAAGGCCTCGTAGAAAATGTACATAGATATTCATATCTGGGAAGAGAAATAAACAGTGAATCAGACCATTAAAAAGAAACCAAGAGGCGTATAGAACTAGCTCATGCTGGTTTTATTAATATGCGACGGATATTGTGTAATCCAAAATTATCAGTAGGTATTAGAATAAGGACTTTAAAGTGCTACGTCTGGTCGTTACCCTTGTACGGATGCAAGTCCTGGACCCTCAAGAAAGGCGACCTAAATAAACTGCAGGCTGCAGAAATGTGCCAGTATAGAAGAATGTTAAGAATAAGCTGGGTACAAAGAGTAACGAATGAAACAGTACTTGACAGGATGAACACCCGCCCGCAGCTAGTAAATACAGTGAAGACAAGAAAAACGTCATACCTCGGACACCTAATGAGACATGAAGAATACGCTTTATTAACTTGTGATACAGGGAAAAATTGAAGGTAAAAGAGGTATCCGTCTCAAAAGAAAGTCTTGGTTAAAAAACATTAAAGAATGGACCAACACTATTTCACAAAGCACAACATAGAGACGAGTATGCCATAATTGTCGCCAACTTCAACAGAGAAGGCACCTAGGAGGAGGAGTATTAAGTTAACTTAAGTTTCTGCTGCACCACCATTAAAAACAATTTGTAAAAAATTGCAAGAAACAGGTTGACGAAACTGTTTTCCTTTAACATACAACATTTCATATTGGAAAAACTATGAAAATCGAAAAAATCATTTGTGAAATATGACAAATATTTTATGACTCATTATTTAATTAATTAGAGGAAACGTATTTTTTTTTTGAAAATCCAATATTTACTAGCTCATAAGGGGAAACGTGCGCTTCATATGTGGTCACCCATTTTAATGGAAATGTTAGTTGACACACACGAAAATCAATAGTTTGAGGTACGGTATCCTAATTTAATGACACAATCTGTGTGCTATAATCATTGCATTCCAGTCAAAGTAAACATCTATGATCTAACCTATCAGTCTCGTGTACCTTAATTAATAGCATCTGGTTTTCGAATTAGAAAGAAGTAATATTCAATCACGGGGAAATCACGATACCAATACCAATCCTTATAATTTTAGTCAGTTTCTTTTATACTTACCGAGTATAACTGAACATAATGGGAATATGTTCTAATTTGTGTCTTTTATGCAATTCGCTCAAATCAACTGAACCCGTAAAACATATTAAAAGGAAGCAAAGTATACTGTTATGCTCCTATAACCTCTGAGGGTTGCATATACCTTCTTATAAATTAAAATTGATTTCCCCTATATGTTTTACTATTGCATTTTTTAACCTTTCCCTAACCTAGCCTTCCATTCCGTTCAAAATTTAACAATAATTACTGCAAAACTGATGGGTTGGCCTCACAGATTTGCTTTCACTTGCAGAACGCATGATTGAAGAGCTTAATTTTTTAAAGTAGTTAGCAAGGGTATTTCTATTATGAGTCGTGTGTGAGCTAACATTTCCTACAACGCTAAGTTTTGTGTGATTTAGCGTAATCTCAACTGAACGATTAAAAGCTTCTTATTTTAAAAATTACTTTTCTCGGTTCATTAACATGATTTTTTAACATTACAAAATATTTCAATCTGACTTTAGGACATATGTGAAGTTAACTTAGGAATTTTTAAATTTTATTACAAGCTACCATCCTTCTATCGAAAAGGCTGGTATTGTCGCCAACTTTTTAGACATGTTAGACCAGGAGTCGGCAAACCGCGGTTCCCGAGCCTGCATGCTGCTCTTTGAGGACATTTATCTGGCTCTTTAATTGAGTTGACATGGAATAAAATTTGGAAAATAATCGCGCAAAATTTTATTTTATTTTCATGCGTTTTTAGCGGTACTAACAAGGAATGAAATAAAACACCAGAATTTGAAAGTATTCAATTGTCTGCTAAAATAGTAACAGATAGAATGGTTAATATGTCCTCAAACGTAACTGACCAACAAGTTGAAGATATTAAATCAGCTTTAGCCATACCAATTGCAGCAGACGAGTCTTGCGACATACAGGTTACAGCCCAAGTTTTCCTTTTTGTGCGCGATAACGAAGGTCCTAAAGAAGAACGTTTAGGATTCTTGCCAGTTAAAGACCAGACGCGAAGAGTGAGTATTGCAGATCCTGTCCTTAGTTGTATGGAAAAAGATCATATTCCACCCACTCAAATTGTGTCAATAGCAACAGATGGAGCCAAGAGTATGTTAGGTTCCGGAAAGGGATATGTTTCATTTTTAAAAGCAAAAATTAATCACGAGGTGATTACTCTTAACTGCATAATCCACCAAGAAGCTTTTTGTGCACAAACGTTTCCAAAAGAACTTGGTCAAGTTATGGATTTAGTAATTAAGATTGTTAAAAAAATTGTATCACCGTCAATTTATGTGTTTATGTGTTTCTTAGTGAAATGGACAACGAATATTTAGATCTTCTTCTTTTTAACAAAGTGCGATGGCTTTCAAGAGGTAATATACTAAAACGTTTTGTTTCTTGCTAATCCAACTATTTTTTGGTAACAAAGGCGTACATTATTCAGAATTAAAGATCAGTGGTTACGAAAGTCACATTTTATGGTCGGCGTTACAACACATCTATATCAACTTAATACTAAACTGCAAGCTTCTCGAAGAAGTTGTTTCTTTTGGCTAATGACATAGAAGGGGGAACTTTATTGCATTTTCCAAGATTATCACAATATCAAAACGAAACCAATGTTGTAATTGATGAGCAATTTTTCGAAACAACAATTTTGAAAATGAACGAATCCTTTCTTCCGAGATTTAAAGACTTTCGACAAGTAAAAGAAACTCTGGCATTTATTACAGATTCTCTCAATACAAAAGTGACCGAATTAAGATTTTATCCGTTCGGAATTGAAATAGCAGCTTTTGAAATGCAATTGTTGGACTCGGCTAGTAAAGATTTATGGAAATCAAAATTTATACGTCTTGCTTCTGAAATTAAAAATCTAGAAAGAGTAAAATACACTTTAAGTGCACAGAGCAAGCTAACTACTATCAAAAATTTACAAAAGACATACGAAATTATCTTCAGTACCTAGAAGAGCTTGCCGGAGTCATACTATGAGTTGAAGAAGTTTGCATTTGGTGTTCTTAGTATCTTTGACTCCACATACATGTGTGAACAAACGTTATCCAACATGAACATCATTAAAAATAAATTAAGACACCAAATATCCGATGAGAACTTGGAGTCATGTTTAAAATTAAAAACAATAAGTTACACACCTAATATAGTAAAACTTTTTACGGAAATGCAAGCACATTGTTCTCATTAATTTAAATGCATACTAATTACATGTTGTGAATTGTTTATGAATATATTAGATACATAAATGTATATATGTATATGGATTACTCAATATATTAAATTAAAAAAATTATATATCAAAATATAACTACGGCTCTTATAAGTTTTTCAGACGCCCTTAAAGGTGAAATTGGCTCTTTATCTTGTAAAGTTGACCGACAACGGTGTTAGACTATCACACGCATCTACGCCATTACCGTATGTTGTACGCTAACTAACATCATTAATTGAAACAAAACGATGCTTCTCTTATTTTGAATGTGTGTTTGGAGGAAAAAATGCCTACAGGAACAGCTTTAACATAAATCTTCTTAACGGGACGCAAATGTTTTTTACAAATTTCCAGTTTTATGATGTGAAAAATGGATTTTACTGAACGCAATGTCTATGCGGCTCATACTAACACTGTTTCCGGGAATACTCTACAGAATACAATATTTGAACAAGTTTTTGGTCGGTTTTTTGGGGACAACGCGCATTCAATAACATATCCAACGTTGATTTGTTTTTGATGACGTTTTAAAGTGCGATAAATAGCTTCTGTGCGAATTATTGCTTCTCACCGGATAAATGAAGAATACCTATGGGTATGGTTTTGACATTTTGTCCTGAAGAATATATAAAATAATCATCCGAATGCCCATCTTTAACAATTAGAATGGCGTTTAAAGTTAAATATAGCAGATTTTTCTTGAATAGATTGCTCCAAAGGATGTTACATGAGTACTTGTTACTCTTATATATAGGTATTTCTGAGTCAGGTTCTCCGACATCACACCTCACGACATAACATCATCCTGCGGTCAGTTAGCATTTTAACATAAATATTGCTAAGAAGTGCTGCGTACTTTACTTGTTTAAAATCCGTTAGAAGTAAATAATACAATTTACATTTTCTATGAATAGTTGAATGATTAATATGGACGAAATGAAGCACATGAAATGGTATCACAATTGAAATTTTCATCAAATTTAATCTTTACTGATCAAATGACGAAGTAACGAACCAATTCAGAAACATGTATTTAAAAAAAGGGAGTCTCGCAAGTCCCTAAACATGTTTTTCAGTAAAGCCTTCAAATCGAAAACGTTCATGAAATCGATACTCCTGAATACATACAATAGGTGAAAGTGAAACGCACCAATGGACTCGGCAAGAAGAATTTGAACGGTTTGTCGCAACGGAATCTTTGAAATGAAAAAGGAACTAAGCGTGAAATCCCGAGTGTTTTTAAAAGTTATCTTGTACACTTAGAAGCTTTCTTCAATGGGAATACAGCGGCCAGATGTGAACAATAAGACTCATTGGCACGCGCTTGCTGGTCATACAACTCGAACAATGGCGCCAAGTTTTAGCGATAAATCTGTTTTTTACGAGGCTGTTTATTTTTGTACTGATTTTACTTACTGCTAATAGTTAAGTGAGCAATAATCTTTGATTTTCCAGGATCTATTTTCCACATTCCGTGCCATCATTGCGAACTATTTTAAGATCAATTAAAATAGAGTCGTTGGCATAAGAGATGAATTCGTATGTACGAGCTTAGAGCTAAGCTCAAAAATAAACTGATTTGGCAGTTTCTCCAAAACAGCATAAAATAAAAAAGTAAAGCTGGTCATTTCGCATAACTTTCTAGCTGAAGCATGTGAAGTATCTAGAAATTCTAAAATCAGCAAAGTCAAAAGTTGTATGTTGAAACTTGCCTCGTGATACATCCCCAAGGAACGCGAGATTTAGTTGCTCCAAGATTATTCCTGAAAAGTGTTTCCACTTAGCATAAACCTTCAAATTTTTGAAATACGCCAAGTGTTTAATTAAAGATTCTATTTTTAAAGATTCCAGCAATATCTAGTTGTTTACATACCTACGCAAACACAGTTATAAAACCCATACTTGCAATTCAGGCACTTATACAAATTACTTATCTTGACACGGGATTCAAAGTTCTAAGGCCGAAAACCGCGCACCCACGCAGTTATTCTCGTCAAGAGTCAGTATCCTCGGGCAAACTGCCAGTTCTAGCACACGACACTTCGAATCTCTGCTGGGGTCCTGATTCATTTTTGCTCGAGATGCATCGTATTAAGCCTCCGGGCAGTACTTAATTATATAACTCAAATCTTTCTTAGCTTCCCTGTTTGTAGCAAAAATTTACGTTTTAATTTTTCTCGAGTCCTGCGAAAGCTTTTAATAAATAACATGCCAAAAGCGCCGTAGTATTTCAACAAACTGCAATAGCGATTCTCAAAGTAGAAACTACTGTCATTGTCCTTCTGCAGCGTAAATTTTTCAGCGTGAGTGCTTTTTTATTGTTTTGAGGAGTTTTTACACGCCGTTGCAGGAAACGTAGCTCAGTGGGAAATATGGCTGTTTATAATATGTGTTAGCGACACCTGCTACTAATGCATTCGCTGTGGTCAAGCGAAAGCCAAAAGGGAGTAATAAATTACGATAATTTGGAACGTATTTATCTCACCAATAAACCGTTAAGGATTGTTATTTTGATACATACTTCAAAGTCTCCTGCCTCTGCTGCCGTTAAAAGCAAAAATATTATGAAAACTGCTAACGTAAACATTCGTTTTGTTCTTATATCGCAGAAGACGTTAAAAGTGCGAGCACCTGGTACTGCGTAGCACATGTCAGTTTACTGTCACGAAAATACCCCACAGGTATGTCTTGAGTTTATTTTTACTGTTCTCATTTATTTGGGTTATAAAGTTAGTATTTACAGTCATGTTAAAAATCGTACACCACTTTAGAAATTGAGGAAAATTTATGTTAAACGCCTTGGTTTCAGATATCTTTCAGCTATTCACCATCTATATCACATAAGTACTTGATCACTAATGTGTACAAAACAATTTGTGTTTCGGAAGAAAGACATAGGTGTAAGGTGGTTCCTTTTTTTTTTAATATATTCATTAACTAGTACAACACGACTGGGCTCTTTTGGTTTAGTAATGTATGACAGTAATCATACAGTGAGAGCCAAAATGATTTGTTCATTTTTAATAGGAAATAACAAAAAATATATTTTATTAATCGCTAAATTACTGATAACAATCGAAAGAGGAGGCTTTGGAGATATTTTGACAGTTGTCAAAATGGTGCGTTGGAATATACAGCAACGCATATTTTGTGTTGACAATTTTATTAAATTTAGTTCAATTATTCAAACTCAACGTTTATTTCGTCAACATTTTAATGTTCGTGATGTACCGGCTCGAACTGTTATTTCGTATTGGGTAAGGAAGTGGCGAAATCATGGTTTAGTTGAGAGAAGAAAATCAACCGGGAGGATTCATATTTTTTTGAAGAAAACGGCGAAACAGTCACAGTCAATTCTCAACGGTATGCACATATGCTGCAGACATTTTTTATACCGCAAATTGAAGAAGAAGAAAGAAATCACTTTTTTCAACAAGACGGTGCGACCTGTCATACTGCAAGAATAAGTATGGAGATCCTGCGACAGACATTTCCGAATAGACTAATTTCTCGAAACGGTGATTTTAATTGGCCCCCGAGATCTCCTGATCTTACTGTACCAGACTTTTTTCTTTGCGGATATTTAAAGAGTAGAGTGTTCAAGAGTAAGCCTAGAAATATAGAGGAGCTCAAAAGAAATATCCGACAAGAAATTGAAGCTATTCCACAGGATATGCTTCAACGAGTTATGGCAGATTTAGTCCGTCGTTTAGAAGAGTGTGTGGAGAAGGGGGGGCGGACATTTAACACACACTATATTCAGAAAGTAAAACTCCCATTATTACTTTTTAAGATGTCATTAATAATATTTCTGCAATTAAAGTAATTCATGTGTTATTTCCTATTAAAAATGAACAAATCATTTTGGCTCTCATTGTATTACAACACATCTAATCAACTTCCTGTGGTACTATATTCATCAGCATATTTAAGATTAATTATTCATTCATATCACTGTGTTAACTTTTTGTAATAAGAAAGAGGTCTTGCGGCAGCTTGCGTTTTAGCTTTTTATTAATTTTCTTAGTTTCCAGAGAGTGATGACTTGCAGCAAGATAGTTCAGTAGATTAGAATAACATTTTTGACTGGGTCGTTTAATATATTCCATAACTGTTGGCACTTGTGTAGTTCATGGTGTAATTGTTTGTTTCTGATAAACCATGGCGCATTGGCTCCAATTCTTAGTGCTTTCGATTGAAATGATTCGATTTTTCTTATGTTAGTTATTGAACTGCTGCCTTAGATGAGACATGCGTACATTAATCCAAGTCTGATAATGGCTTGGTAGCGTAGCACATTTTATTAGCAACCCCGATTTTCGATTGATGAGTGGATAAAGTAATTTTAGTTTAGCATAACCATCATTAATCGTTTTATTAACGTGAATACTTCATGATAATCGTCCATTCAAATGAATCCCCAAATATTGACACTGATACTTGGATTCCAATTGATAAGTTGATCCTTAATAGTTAATCCTGCAAGTACCTTAAGTCGTCGTAACGTAAATATTTTTTGCTACTACCATGTCAGTAAGATCTCATTATTGATGAAGCTTTTAAGCAAGTAAGTAAATCGTTATGTTCATGAAACGTAATATTTTATTATTAACTATTACTTAAAAAAGAGTTCAAATCAAACTTTATGTATTTACAAAATTTACTGAATATTTTAAATGCCCCCGTCAGAAATCTGTCAATATCTTCCATGGTAAAATCTTTCGATTTTTCGGCACATGTCCATCGTTTTTGCTTCTAACGAAAGATCCTAATTCTTGAAAAATCGGTATATCAATGTTAACGTGACTAGAAATCATCGTCTTCAGCATTGAGTATTCACATATACTAGTCGGGGACTTCAATACTCGGCCTCTTATTAAAAAATACGCAAGCTCAACATTTTTCTTAATGCTGATTACGATTTTCATGTTACACCAATCTTTGAAAGCACAGTATGTGGACAATGTACCTATATTTTGCAGCATCTCCAGTCTCTGCTGAAACCTCGTCGTTAGAAACATCCATATTAGTCGAAACACATCGCAATTATGTCAAATTCACGTGAAAACTAGGAGCAATCAAAATCTTTCTTGTTTATAGCAATTTTAATGTTTCCTTGGTAGCTCTTCATGGGGCGCTAAGGTAGATTCTATGTTCACAGATATGAAAGTTATTTTGTCTTTGTACACTTCACCACCACATTTAGGGTTACTATTGCCGTGCCAGCTGCAAACATTGAGAACAAGGCATCATCAGGTTCAGGAATATGATGGACAAATATATTAAAGAACACAGGGCCTGAAATAGAACCCTGCGGGACTCTAGCGGTAATAGGTTTTACTTGAGACATTGTATTATTAACTCTTACAATAAAACGTCTGTTATTACGACACGCATCTCTGCGGATTATATAATTTGGTAAACCAGTCTGAAGTAATTTGTACTGCAAGCCAACTACACACTTACATTGTCAAAAGTTTTGGCGATGTCTAGGAATGCTACAGTTGCATGTGTTTTAGCTTCATTGTTTACTTTGA